>JABFPB010000427.1:0-39183 GCA_022817645.1 Ceratoteleas bidentatus
ACAGTCGATTGTGCGTAACCTGAAAATCCGACTGTCACAGCCGGATTATCAGTAGAATAATCAGGAAGACAATCCTCGTGTAGCGAAAACATAATTTCTAAGAGTGTGGCGACAGGATATCAATAGAATCATTTTAGTTAATCGTTTTTAACTAAAAAAAGTTAAAAACGATTGCATAAATTTTCTGTCGTAATCATCCGGAGATTTTACTCCCGAGAGTACACGGTTAGAATCAACTAAACTCGGGTTGTTTCCAGATAAAATTACGTTACAAGTCGTTTTTATCAGATTTCTGTAAATGATCTACGAGTTTACAAGTCGTTTTTATCAGATTTCTGCTAATGTCCTGGAAGTTTACATGTATCAAAAACGCACTTTGATAAGCTTACCCCGATAGAAGACGATGTATATACACATATTAAATGAAGCTTTATTCAGAAAATAGATATTCATGTAATATATGTATATGATACTAAATGAAGGCGAAGCTGGCAGACTATTCCCCAGCAGACTATTCGAAAGACAGCGGTTCTCATCTGAAATAATGAACCAATTTAGAAAATCTTTTTTTGAAAAGATTTTCTAAATTGGTTCATTATTATTCACTTTTCTAAATTGGCAAACGCTAAAAATTGTATAGGATTTTCTATATTGGATTTTGATTTTGGTTGAAAACCGCTGCCTTTCGAATAGTCTGCTGGGAAATAGTCTGCCAGCTTCACCTTCATTGATACTCGTATTAAACATATGTCAAATTGATGCTTTATCAAGGTATCAACAATTGTCTAGGAGTTTACAATCTCCCGTAAAATTTATCTTACATTGGGAGAAAGAATGCGTTAGATTGAAAGCAAATATCATGTTGAGTCGAGATTGTTAAAAATACGAGTACTTTCGTTGTTGCATTGTCTAAATCAAATAATGGATGTTTGTATCCCAGAACCAGAAAATCAGAAAAACAAATAGTACTGTAATGTTATGGGATATCGTAAATTATAATTTTATCTCTCAGTTTCCCTTACATCATGGCAGTATTACTATTTTATGTTCAAAACGTGTAAAAAGGCAAATAATTTTTCTAAAGTCGTCTGATAAAAATTATTTAAATGCCTGGAGATAAATGTAAATTATTCAACCACTAAATCAATTACGGCAGTCATTAAAATCCAATCATTTTTCTTTGAAATTGAAACCTTAAATCGCATCAACTTATGCAATCGCGTTAATAACGTAATCTGCCAATAGAACTTTGGAACTTAAAATATCAAAAGTTATCGAATGGTGCTATTCAGTCAGGTCGCATTATTCATATAATTGTTTACACGCTTTTTTACATTCAATAGCGTACATATTTTTATCTAATTTAATCACTTAAATAACATTTTGAAACTACAAATTGCTTACGCGAAACTGCCAATCAAATGATTACTTTCCCGGTTGGGAAACTCAGTATATTTGATTGATGACCATAAAAACAATTTTACTAGCAAGAAACTATGTAGTAACCATTTTTATGTACTCATTAAATGTTTTATTGTACACAAAAAACCTAGAACCTCTCGCTAAAAATAACTTTTCTATTTTTCATGCAAGAGTTATTAATACCAAAATAACATCCACTTACAAACCTAATGAAACTCTCCTCGAGACCTGAAACTCGAGGTCTTCCCAACTCGTCAAGTGTCCGGATAAACCTCGGCATGTTACCCCGATACATTAATCCCCCGAACACTTTGTTTCCTGTCTACTGAATATTAAAGATCCCGTGAATTTGCGACGAGCTTTTTCTCGGATAAAAGTTCATTGAACAATAAGTAAATTAATAAGCGGTCTTACTGGAGCAGCCGCTCGTCTCTTGCAAAAACGCGATCTGCCCTATTTCGGTCGAGCCGAAAAATGTTTGATTAGGTTTGTCCCGCGGAGTTATGGAAAGCTCGGCAAAACGAGATAGGCGCCTGGCAGTTCATTTCACCTTGCGCGGATGAGTCAAATAATCAAAATATTGTCCTTCCTCGCTTATTTTGTCGCGAAATAACAGGTTCGTTAAAGGCAAATTTATTTGACATAGTCCTTTGAAGAGGGTGCACCGAGCGGCGAGATGGGACGGTCGAGCTTATGGTACCGTCTCGCCGTGTCTCATCACAATTTGTTGCACATCACCCTGCTTCTCATCATTCTTGACCCAAAGTCCACAAAACATGAAAGTGAAGTCTTGTTCGCACGTGTATAAATTATCCACGCTTGGCGGCAACAGAGTCCCACTTTGCACCACTTTGCGCTTCATAAAGACGAATTGTTCGAAACTGTAAAGAGTCATAACGTACACGCCTGATTATGACCCCAAACGTTTATTCGTTCATGTTATTGAGTCGTTAAACATTAATTGATAAACTCGTTGACAAGTTGTTAATAAACTCATAGTTTATTTAATTAATGTCGTTATCAATTGTTTCACATTTTATGCGTGATGTTTCGATTAATTGCATATTTCAATGTTTGTCTTACATTTTCTTAAATTGGGTGATTTTTAGCAGTTCATTGGGGTTTAATTAAAGCTTTTATTTTCTGCAAACAACGTTATACATTCAATTCCCGGAGATTGAAAATCTTATAATCTAATGCATAATTTTTGTTTACGAAATTTTGTTTACATAAACGCTATCAGCAGTATAAACCGTTTTTCAGAAGCTGCTCTCTAATCCATTGGTAAACTTTGACTATTTTACACGGCAAACAAAGGAATTAATTAATCGTGATTCACGTTGATATTTCATTTGCGAAATAGTTTTGAAACGCTATGACTACGTTAGTTTACTGTTTCAATAATTTTCCAAATTACTTGAACAGAATAAACACGAGCGTTATTTACTATCAGTTATTCAGAATAAAATGAAATGATTTTACTAGCTATGTAACGTTTGCCATTTTTAATTTCAATGAAAAGAAATTGAAAAAAACGGTTGACTGCTGGAGCATTATTTTAATTTATTTAAGCGATTTTCTTTTATAACTATTTATCCGCGCATCCAACCACTATCTAATCAAATAAAATACTCTGTCAGCCTGACAGACTATTTTATTACAATTCTGACCTTTCGTTCCATTATTTGTACATTTTCGTGAAAATAATACTTGTGGTGCAATTTCAGTAATGTATTCATAACAAAAACACTGCTTGTCACTCCAGATTAGATTTTGTTATATTGAATATTAAAACAAATGCGGAGTCCTGCGTTCCCCCGGGTTAACCTGTCAAGTTCTGATAGATTTTCCGTTGCTAAATACAAATTTGTTAGCCACATTCAACTGTCACGTACAATTTCCGAAACGTTAAGCTCCACGGGATCAAGTTCGAAGTTTTTAGCACTTGCATGTCGGATATATTTATGGCTCGAAATAGGGAAATGAATTGGAAAAAAGTAGATTGATTTTCACTGTTTGAAAATAATGGCCAACGTTGATCAGTTTAAAATTAATGGACGCAAATGGAATTAAAAACTATCGCGCAAACGGAATAGTTAACGGAATAAAAATACGGAATAGTAATGTGAAGAGAAAATATGATAATTTTGTATTACTTTTGTACATTTCTGCTGATAATGTGAGAAATGTTTTTAGCGCTGCAGTTAGCCCGATTTTTCACATTTCGACGAAAAGTTGCTCGAGAAAAAGTTTTCCTTGTGAAATCTGCCGGAAATCACACTTCCGGGCCACAAAATTCATGAACGAATTCATTGAATTACGCAATAATCGGAAACAAGTTGGGCAGTTAAACAAATGAAAGCTGATTGCTTTAGCAAGTATTAATGTACTTGAGTCGGACAAATGTAACTAAATAATACTGTTTGTTTGAGAAGAAAACTTCGTTTGCCGCAAATCGCGTGCAAATCATTTGACGAATTGCATTTGTCACACGCACGTACGAGCTTTCATGAACATTTCAATAGTTTATTGTGTTTAACCGGGGAGGAAAGTACAAACGAAAATCAAATTAGCAACTAGACGTACGCTTGAATTTCCCAGTTGTACCCCATATGTTGTACAACACGTCCAAGGTAGATCTACTATTTCGCCCAATTTAGTGGGCGAAATAGTAGAGGGATAAAATCTTTTACTTTACCATCTAAACCTAAAATAATATACTGCAACTAAATAGGAATTGAGCAATTAAAAAAACTTTTTTCTTCAAAACCCATTTTTTTGGATAGGTTAATGTTAAACAAAATATCTGATCAAGCGTACTCAATCCGTTCCAACCATATCTTATAGTATTTTTTCTTTCAAAGCAGTCACATCTTCTTATACACACTGAGAAAAAAACCAGCAGTAATGAAACTCCTTCAAAATAGCTTACTTACGGTTCTGCAGTTTTGGCTGAACCGATTCCACAGTTTACGCCGATGGATACGTCAACTTCCGTTCGGTGCCGTCGTTTTATTCGTTTATTGTTGGTGGCAGTTAAATAAAAAAGTGATTTGTTTAGTCGAAATGGGCGATTTTATGAAAAAATCTATAACGTAGTGCGGCCTGGAGTGCTTTGTGGATCGATTCAAATATAAGTATCACATAACCTCAAAATTATTATAAATCGGTTCCGCCAAAACTGCTGAGCAAGTCAGTTAATTCTTCTGAATTTTTTTCTCCGTGCACTGTTAAAAGGAACTGTAAATTTACAGTAGGTTTTAAAGTGAATACACTGGAATATTACAGTGAATCTGTAAGAATGCAGCATCTACAGTTTAATTTTAAAGTTTTACTGGGAACTATTACATTCTTACTGTAATTTTACAGTTTGTGGTAATTCTCCAGTATTCATATAATTTTCCAGCAAATATACTGTAAATACGCTAAATGTACGCTGACTTTTCATTGTAATCGTTTTGAAACGCGAGTGTTTTGTTGATATTTCGAAGCAAATGCATCGAAGAACGGAAGTATTGGCTTCTTTCTTGAATGGAAGTAACATTTAATGAGGACAATCAGTAATCATGCGAAAATTCTTGCAGAAGTTTTTCCAGGGCACACAGATAAAATGTTGTTTTGAAATAAATTAAATTTTCCGACGAAATGATTCTAACCTCAAAAAGTCATGCCTTTCGGATATCTTTTCAATTGCAAATATTCTTCATGTATTAGTCACACATTCAGAATGTTTACATTTGAGAAGATGTTATGTGCACAGCGTGACATTTGAGGTTAGGATCACCTCAAAACTCTGTTTTTATTCCACACTAAAGTTTTGATAATAAATTTCATTTCGAGGTGTTTATTATAAACAAATGTCCAAACAAAAATTGAAGTATGATATTGATGATAATAATTGTTGAATAAATATCTGTAATTTAATTAATTTACTATAATCTGTTCTTTTTTACTCGAGGCCTGTTAACCATCCTGGTTTGAAGGTTGGCAACAATTTTACAAACGAATTGGAATTCATTCCAATTGAATTCCAATTCGTCAGTTTATATTGAAAATTCCAGCACATTCAATATAAACTGACGTACAGTATATTTACTGTAATTTTACAGTTCTTTTTTTACAATGTAGGTTATGTGTCATAAGACAATCAACGTTACATCGCCTGGTTTGCAAATGTCCCGCGAGCAGGCGCAAGTGTAATACTAGTCTATAATGTCGCTTTGGAGGTTCTGTTCGCAGTCGAATTCCGTGCTGTCGTATTGAGCGTGTCATCCTGGGGGACTCGTGTTCGTACATTGAAAAGCGCGGCGTACATACCTGGACGTACAGTAACAAGAGTTTACTTTAAGAGAGAAGTAACTATTCACCCAAGTACGAGTTATCTTATACAGACGCACACTCCGACACAACTAACTCAATTTCCCTAGAGAATGCGGAAACCAATTTCTGCACCGCCTATGGCGAACTTTTCACGCTTTAAGGAGCAGTAGGTTTGGAGAACGGGAATGGAAGCGGCGCGCGTTACAGATGTGTGAATAAAAATCATGTTTCGCCGGTGAATTGCAATTTAAGCCGCCCTGAGACGCGAAACTCTCTGGCTAATGCTCCGGTGTAAAGCGGATTTCGCCGGAAAAATAAAAGGCCGACGAGAAAAAATGAGCGGCGATTGCACGTCGGCGATCGATGATTCCGTTACGATCTTATTAGCGTAATTGAACGTAATTAAAACAGCGAATGCATATTTCAGCGGCTGATAAAGCAAAGCGCCTACGAGAGTGCCGGGAAACGGTTAAACACGGGAAAGTCTGATTGGCTTGAAATCTTGATGCGAATTGTATTGATCGACTTTGCGTGAATTATGGCTTATTGTCGGCGAAAAAGCGGGATGTTTTGTTTGCGACGAAAAAATTATCGCGGATTTCGCATGCGGAAAGAGTGAATTCGCGAAACGCAAGCAACGAAAATATCAACGCGATACTGAAAAAACTATTATATTTGATGAAAAATGCCGGATTAACATGAGCGAGAAGTACTTCATGAGCGCTTGAATGTAGATTTGATTTCAGATATTTTATTAGCCGTTGGTCAATAGTTGGAAAAAAATTTGATACCATTTTAATTGAATTACAAACTAATTGCATTAAAGCGAAATGGTTAAGGTGTTTTTTTAACTTTCATGCTAAAAGTATTCCATTTTAAAATAAACGTAAAACATTGGAAATATTAAATTCGGGTTATTTTTTCAGAAATAATTCTTTAAACATTAAATCGTCACCTCATTCGAACAACATTACACGCAATTTTTTGGTTGGGTAATGTTACATTGCATTGTCAGAACAAATAAACGCGAACAGTTTTGTTAAAAAGTTGAGGTGTAACATTTAACTACGGTGACAAATTATATAATACAGATGCTTCAAATTTAAGTTAATCATTTTACTTAAACAATTATAAACGTAAAAATGTGGTTACTGAGATAAATATACACAATTTATTAAAACAATAAAGACTGAGCCTTACACGAGACAACTGTTTCTTTTTTCAAGTAGAATTTCAAGAATAATTCTTTGTAAACAAAACTGCACGCCATTTAACGGTGGAAAGTAATTGTAATGGGTCAAACTCCGCTTGAAACCTTATCCAATTTTTTGTCACCCTTTTTATCACATTTAAACCACTGACAACGCTCTCAAACCTTATTAAAGAATATTTAATGAATATTTAAATCACTATCATCGAAAAGAACTGTGACACATTATTCGAAGCGAAAGATTCTAACCTTTCAAACGCGGTATAAAATGTCCTATTATTATTATTCTCTACGAAGTTATGGAATAAAAGAGTTTTACATTCTAAAAAGTTTGCGTTCTGCTTAAAATAGGTTACACCCTCGGTGCCTCGAATTTGCGCATATTTTCTCATTAATGTAGGGATCAACTTTGATCCAGCCAATTTCAACGGTACATAAAATCTGCGCAATTAATACCGGCGACTTATTAAGTATTTTGCACCATCCTGACGTAAAAAAAAAAAAAACAAGCTCTCCCGAGACCCGCATTTTGCTGAAAAGAAGTCTATGTCGCTATAATTACAACTTCCGAATGACGCGGCAGAATTAAAATAAAATAGCAATAACAAAGTAATCTGTAAGAGAAGCAATCGTTTCAGAATTCGATTCCGGTGTGGAAAGGGAGCGCGAGTTACGCGAGTTTCAACGTTTTCCGCGGTTGAGTTTCGCAGCTGCGACGCCCCGGAAGAGACGCAATTCGCCTCGGAAGACCTCATATTCCTAACTGTCTGATATTCGGCCCGCGTTGACGCAGCGTAAATACACGAAGCTTAAAGCAGCATGGCGCAGATTATAAGACGATGAAATTGAGCCTGAAGTCGCGAGATGAAAAGAAAACATAAAAGTCGTCGCCGGCGGAAATATGTACTGATAGTCCAGATAGAATTGTCAGAATTGAAACCGAAGAATTTAAAACTAGAATAAACTTGCATCTCGTTAGAACGGTTGACGCGCTCGACGCGAAACCGTTTTGAGACTTTTATCGAGAGAAAGGTGCCAGTTTATTTAGACTATAAGCTATGAATAAATTTCGCCGGAGTGGTAATGAAGTACATCTGTATCTTGGCTTCGGCGTCTGTAATAGAACGCGACGGAGGTGTATCTGCACAGCGAAAAATTGTTTCGGCGGATTTCGCTGGAAACTTTTTCTTAGATGAAATCAGCTCTTCGCTATTAATTCTGGGTTTTGTGATTTTGCTGGGATAATATTCTTGAATAATTTTTGTTCACCTGTTAGGGCATTTAGTAATTAACTTGAAACTTGTGAACCGTATTTTTAACTTGAGCAAGAAAATAGAATAATTTTCTTCCGATAACATGTTATTTCTGTTGTAATTTTCTCCTGTTTAACACTTTCTCAGCTATCATGAAAATAATTTTGCAACCGGTTTTAGGTTGCCGTTTCGTTGATACCAAAACAATTAACATTTAATAAGTTGATGAAAGCTATTGTGCAAACATAATTCACGAACTTTTAGTAGAGGAACGTTGTAACTTCGATTTGTCAACCGTTTGAGTATTACAAACTTGGGTATTGAAGGAAAACATTATTGAATGTCGCTCTGCTGACAAGGTTACATTTTTTATTTCTTGTTGAATAAATTTGTCTTTCCTTCATTTCAATTCAAACTTATAAATTGAATAATTATTCCAGGTTAAATGAAATTATGTGATAACTAGTCAAGCAAAGTTGCTAACAACGAATAAACTTTTTGCAAGAGAATATGTCTAAGTTGTTGTACATTTTTGTCGCGAATCAAACGTAATGAAATACTTCTCTCCTAAACTTATACACCTCGAATTACCGCTATCTAGGACACCGCAATTACCCGAAACATTAAAACGTCCTAGTTTGCGCCAATAATTTGACATGTCCTACTTATGCTAAGAAGCGACTATTGATCCATACAGAAATACCTACGGGAAAACAGACCTACCCAATAAAAAGTGACCAAATAACATTTTAACATCCTATCAAGCATCTCCATTTCTTTTTATCCAAAATTGCCACGACTGTTAAAAAAAAGGATCGCCTATTTGACATTGACCCCCGCTTATGAACAGCTGTTTATTAGCAACCCATCCAAAAAAACTGAATCACCTAATCGAACCATTTTTATTTGACTCATCCGCGCAAGCTTCTAATCACATCTAAATTTTCGACAATCGGGAACGGCCGGTTGTATCGCAGGCCGCACATTAGAATGATTAAACTGTGAAATTTATACCATTATGCGCATGCAGCCCAGTTGGAAACTCCAGGGCATCTACAGGGTGAGTACAAGCTGACGTAGGAACTACTGTAATCGGTGGCATCTGGAGAAACTGAGACAGCCGCATATCGCCGAGAGCAACCATTGCGCAATAAAGTTTCGCGAGACCTGGCCAACGGATAAGTGTCGCGCAATAGTCACGAGACGAGAAATAAATTTAAAGTTGCGAGTTCGCCGAAGGACGAGGGCGGAACTTTTCAAGCCGACGCGTTGAATGACAAGTTTGGGCGGAATCTGCATTTAAACAAATAATAGCATGTGTTGCTCCGAAGCCGGTCAAAACAAATGGAAAACTGCGCGAGATAAGTTTCGCAATTTAAATGAGAAGGACCCTCGAGGCACTGTCAGTTCCCTTCTACAAATTACATGTTTTATGGTAATTATCGAAGTAACGCCGAATTTCGGATCGCGACATCTGAGATTTTACGGTGCGGAAATGAAACTGTCTCTTACGTCGAAGCGGATTTATTACACGTGACTTCTTGGTTGCGGAATCGAGCAATAGGCTTAAGAGGCGGGAGAAAAGAAAATATCGCAAGTGGGGAAATAATTTGAGAAAATCGTTAAAGGCTTATAGAATAATTAAGAATGCAATATGAGTTAACACAAAAAAGTCTAGAAGTTTGTATCAGTGATCAGTTTCAAGATGGACCAATATTAAATGTAAGTTATTGGCAAATAGCAAAACTGATCTAAAAAATTAACTAATCCATCTTTATTATTTAAAGACCAGTTTACAGAGGAAAAAGCAGTACTTTTTTCAGCAGTGGGAAACTTCACCCATTTTCTACCTGAAAGAAAAACTAGGTTCTTAGCTACGAAATCAGCTTGAAAATTCACGAATTACAAGTTACAATTTTTCTTCGAAAACCGAAAAACTCAAAAGATTACACTTTTGTAAATCCCCGCCATAAATTGCGCTCACCCGGATTTTTCCGAACCGCGCAAACGCTTCATAATCGAATCAATTTTGCAACCGCCATCAATCGTTCGGAAATAGCGTATCTTGTAACGAAGTCGACCGATTACTATCCGAGCCGAAGCGCCGTGAAAGATGCAACAACCGTTAAATAATTTCGCGTTTTACAATTGTTCGTCCGTGACAATAAAAAGCACGTGAATATTGATACGCGCGAGAACCTCGCGGTTCAAAAGTACGATTTATAGAGCGGAAACTGTACCTTCGCAAATCAAAGCGAGTGTGTGCTTCGAAATAAAATAATGAAAGTGGTCGATCCAGAATCATGGGTGGTATAAGACGACGAATTATTAAAAATTGTCGTTAATGTGCAGTGAAATGCGAGGGAAATTGTCCATGTGGCGAATTTAATTTGCTTTCCATATAAAGCAAAACAAAATTTACTTCAGCGTACGTCACGGAGCGATAAAGAAAGGCACTAATGGAGGTTCCTTTGAAATATTTCAGATTTTATTGTCTCTTTATTCACATTTGATGTAATTAAAAGTAGTTAAAAATAAAGGTAGTGTCCAAAAGTTTGGTTGACTTTTGCGGAAAAGATATTTTTGAGAACATATCTTTTGAAGTTCATTGACTGTGATCATTGACTATGAAATACACCAAATACTAAGGCAACTTTAAACATTATATTCTCGGTCACGTATTTGAAAATAAACGACTTGCTACTATTTACAGTTAAGCAAAAAAAAGGAAAAAAGTAAGAAATACATCATGCTAATGCGCTCGATTATAGAACTTCCTAAATAAAATGTATATCCATTGGTCCGTTAAATGCCTTTGTCGGAGACTTTACATTTTTTTTAATCAACCGATGTCATCGATGGTCACAGAGGGTTTCGATTAATCATCCGAATCATCAAACGACGATGGAAAACAGATTACGGACATTTAACCAATCGCGGTGCAATTGCTCACAGCACATTAACGGCGATAAAATTATCCGCGTACCGACGAGACAAATCCATTGGACGCGATCGAGAAATTAATAATCGTTCATCAGCGTTAAATATGGCGATCGTTTTAGGAGATACAGCGTGATCGCGAAATTGTTCGCGTATATTTTAATTCGAACCATTTTGCGGATTTATTTAGAATTTCAACGCGTATATCATTATTTAATTAAAGTTGATTTTCATTTCATTTCGGTCGAAAAATAACACGTTTCGGGAGTCAACAATTTTAATTGAAACATTTAATCAAGATTTTGTATTATGTGTTATTAAATAATTTAACAATGCTGCAGGGCGAAGGGATCGCGATGAGGCCGGGTCTTCCTGGACAAAAAGGTGAAGCCGGTATGTCGGGAAACCCGGGACCAAAGGGAGAAGCCGGGGTTGCTGGAGCCAAAGGCCTAAAAGGCGAACCTGGACAAAAGGGGGCGAAAGGGAGTGTCGGTAAAGATGGCACCAGGGGAATACAAGGATTCAAAGGCGAACCTGGCGCTCCGGGCATTCCAGGCCTTCCAGGAGCTCCGGGCGAAAATGGAAGACCGGCGGAAAAGGGCGAAAAAGGTGCCTCTTAGTTTGATTTTTATTTAATTTTTATTGGGGGACCACAAACTCAAATAGTCAAATGCGCAACTATCGCGAACATTTTATTCGAAATAACAGCTTATTTTGAGCTTTACTGATGAAATTCCCATAATCAAGGACTGACGAATCTTATGACAATATAACTTTTGAGGATTTGTGATAGAAGTTTCAATGAAGACATTTGCAAATGGTTATTAAAGATGTTAGTACATAATTAGAAAGTTTTCATTGCGAATCTTCATTTGGAATTGTCATCAGATATTTTCTTCATAAGTTTCAATCGACAAAGTCGGTGTTTGCAAATTCAGAAGTAATTTCCATTGCAATTTGATCTCTAAGGGAGTTGGCCGTTGAACCACATGCATATCTGAATTTCATATTGAAGGAATTGTAGCTCTTTGAGTAAAACAATAGTTTTGATTTAATCGATATCATCAAAGTAAATAACAAGAGATGGACAATTGGATAAGATTGTGCGTAATATTATATTTAATAATAGCGGTAGGTTAGTTTATTGATTCAGTTATACTGGTAACGGCGGGAATCAAAATTTAATAACACAGAAAATTCGAATTAGATCGATAATCCAATATATGTAGTTATTACAAATTTAAAGTATTGTTAGAGAGCCGATGAATTTTAATATCAACCTGGACTCGCTATTTTTATAAATTCGGATTCGCTCAGTATATGTGAGCTCCAACTTGTTTACTTTAAATTATTTTCAGACAATATCGTTTTAATGAAACTAATAAAAAGAGACATGTACAGCTTTATCGCATATTTTAACTGCGAAAAATTATTTGTAAAAACAGTTCCTCCACATTCGTATCCAAATAAATATATAGAGATTTTATCAAATATATCATTAAACGAATATGACATGCTTGTCGTTCTCTTTTCGTTGACGAGACCCGGATATTTTATAATAAAAAAAACATCGCTTTCACATAAGGGAATATCCAATTATCATTTAATTTAACAAATATAATTTAAAATAACTTTAATAATAAAATAATGTTTCTTTTAACTCATTTAATTAATTTATTGTGACACTTTCTCCAACCGTTCCTAATCAAAACCCTTCTGGTCCTCGCCAAGTAAACTTTATATAAAAGTTCTCAATACATAATTCACTCCTCGAAATTTGATTGATTGAAACATGGTTACTAATTCCCTCAAATTATTCTTCTACAGGAGACCTTGGTCCGGAAGGAAAGCCAGGCCCTGCAGGTCCCCCCGGACCACCCGGCGTTGGCGGAATAAATGTCGGCGACGTCGTCGAAGGTACGAAAAACTCCCGACTAATTCGATTGAACGCGCGATCAAATCCCCGGACGCACATTTGTTAGTTGTATTCACCAAAGACACGCTCAAAAATCGTTGTTACGGAGCCGTCACTGTTTTCGAATAATTCAAAATCCATTCTTAATGAGCGCTGTAAACAAAACGGTAAACAGATCGAACGCGGTAAAAAGTCGCTTCTCCTTTGCATGATTTAATTAAAGGCATTTATAAATCGCGAACTAATAATCGATCCGTCGTCTTTTGCGCAAAGTCGCTGTTTGTGGAAAGTAATTCAATTTCCTCTTTCATTTTTTCCTTCCCCGCCCGATACATAATGCAACATCTCAGCGTCTCCGAAAAATTATTTTAAATTAAAATGGCGCAGTCTGTCTCGCGCGGCATTAAACATGGAGCGGGCCCTGTCGATGAAATTCACAATTAAAAGTTTCGGCAACTGCGAAGTTGCCGACAACCTTTTACAGTTCAACTTTTTCCACGAAAATTAAATCTTGCCAATCGGAGGCAAGTTTTGATGTTATTAGGGAAACTGCCATAGGTCAGACGTGTAATTCAATAGACAAAAGACCGCGCAACTTGTTGAACCGCGCGCCTTATTACACTCGCTGCCTCCACTTTATATGTAACACGATAAATCAAAGCAATAAAACGGCCAACCAATTTTCGACCATTAACACTTATCACGCGCAATCCCCTGACCGTCGCATTATTGGCGTTTCCAAGCTGTTGCTTCACAACTCGTGCTTTGCATCGCAGTTATCCACGATTTTTCGATCCCCGTTTCTCTCCGTGACAATTGTTTTCTCGCGTTTCGTTGGCAACGAGCTGTAAAAAGAAAAAGTTGCGTAATGATTGAAACTCTGTCGCAGAACATTGCCTTCCGCGACAGGCAACCGTAAGCTATAATCTGTTGTACGATTACGTTACTTCAAGACGCCGTTATGTGGGAATTCGCAGTCGTTAATTAACCTAATAATGTGCACTGTTGGCGTTGCCGGCGTATGAAGTTTTGCGCAAATATGTAACTTCGTTTGTCGAAAACTTGGTGCTTAGTATTTGCGAAACTTGTTGCAGTTTTCGGGGGTTTTCGCTCGTCTGACAAAGGCTTAGACATTTGTCGAATCATTTACATCTCAAATTAATAATTAAAACTCGCCTGCATCTTTGACTGCAAAAAGTCGCGATGCGCTGTTCCCCGAGTTTCGCTCTGCGTCGCGTAAGTTAATTAAATAAAACGCGACAACATCCGGAAATGATTGTTCAATAATTGTTCCGCCGGGGGAACAGCAAGAAATCAATGTCCTGCAATGTCCTGCGCCGACCACTCGGCCATACATTTCCGCCAGTCTCAATCCGTAAGACTCCTTGAACCGCTCGTATTTTACCAACAAACGCAATAATTTACCGTACATTTTACAACGCGGTAATCCATTTATCAACCGCTAATAATTAACGGTGCACAACGCCCGGCAATAAACGATATTAATTGTAATGGCCACCGTTCGCACATTGTTTAATTTCCGATATTTTCCGCGAGCCAAGCCTCGAACGGCACACCGTCTAGCGCTAATTGCGCCTGCCACTGGCCCCGAGATAGCGACAAAGACGAACGATAAACATTAATTAAAATTTGTAACGGGAGGGCGAACGTTTCGTTGACGGAAAAAATTAATTAGCGGCGACAACGGCACCCTCTGTCTCCAGACGAGGTAACGTAAGAAACTCTCGAGATTAGCGGAGTTCGTAGTCCGGCGGCCCGTTTGAAGCGACGGCAAACAAGACGGCGTTGACGATGGGGCTGAAGAGAGGGAGGGGGTAATACCCGCAGGCGTGTTACGGGATTCATAAATCTGGCGCGGCGCGCGAATGAATCCCGCGGCGTTCGTCTGGATTTCCGTCTTTATCCCCGGCAAGAAAAATCGCGCTTTTCGGCGCAATCCCCGCTAAGAGAGGCGAATCAACGCTGAGTCCGCGGACAGGCGAGTCGTCGGGGTTCAATCTGCTTACGTTCGAAAGACGATCCCGTTTAAGAATCGAATTACTGGGCAAAGTAGCGTTTCAGCGTCACGAGGGGCAAATCGGATGGCTGCGCAGTCGCGAGGGATGCAGTTTATCACGGGGATGGAGGCGGCTATGGGGTTGGTTGAAGATCTGGGACTTTTGGGTTTTTACTGGTTTTATCTTGAATGGGTTGGTCGAGGTGAATAATTGACTCGAATATGAGAAGTGAATTTGATGGATGTCATTGTTTATGAATCTACAGACGTCGAGATGGGTTACGAAGGAAAATGTAGAAGAATATGACACGAAAGAAAAGAATTCATGAGGAATTTTGAGTTTAGCATGAGAGGGTACTGGTTTATGTAATAACGTAATACATATGTGAGTTTTTTATATTTTATACATTGTATTCAAAGTAGTCTTGTAATATGAAGGCGTCTGTATGTTCGATATTGTAGATGATTTTGGCTTTGAAAAATATTTCATAGAATGGAACGTGTGAAACATACAGAGCATAAAAGAGAACTACTGGAAGTGTAAAAAAGAGAAAATCCGTAAAAATGAACAGTTAGTCAAAATATATAGAAATACAAACAATATAGACATTTGCAGATAGAAAAGTGTTATATGGAAAGCAACTTCGGGAAATATTGCACCGTTAGAAATCGATCACTAATGTGCCATTAGTGACCAGAACAAATCCTGAAATATTTTACTTGATAGTAAATTCTTGATAATTAAAACAATTGTTAGGTACAGATTATTGTTCGAAATTTCAAACATTTCTAAAACGTTAATGTTGCATGATGTATTCTTGCTCTTCAAGTAAGAATATTATATGATTCATAAAAATGTTTATGCAAATTTGCATTTAAGATTGCTGAACTCGAATTATTATTATACAGTAATAATTTAATCTGTACAATCATGGATTGTTGATTTAAAAATATTTTTCAAAAAAAAAAAGAAAGGGTTCACTCATAAATTATGTCACTTATTTAGGTGTGGCAAAGAGTTCCATGTTCCGTGATAGTTTTTGATATTGAAACGTCAAGGAAAGGAGTTGATACATTTTATTTTATCATTCTAATTGAAGTATCACTGACTCGTCGGGTGAGTCGCATATTTCTCCTTAGAAGAAAGTCCAAAGTATATTTATTTATTAACAGAAAATCCAGCTATGGGAATTGTAATCACAAACTTTAAATACGAATTGTAACCATAAGCACTAGACAAATTTGCTTCAACATTTCTTAGATTACATATTTAATTAATAATTGGGAACCTAAAGTTATGACTGCATTCAAAACTGCAGTCAGAATAACTAAACACTGTTTCCAAATTCCAATGGGAATAAAGGGAGTCACCTATTGAATAAGTAAATATTTATTTAGTGAATTAATAAAAACGTATTTCTTCACTCTTTCAGACTTGTATTAAAAGTTTTTAAATATTTTCCAACGAAATTCCGTAAAATTTCCTGAAATATCGATGCAATTTTTAGAAGTTTTTGAAAATTTTATTAACAACTTTCGTTATAAAATACTGGAACTAATAAATAAATCCCAACGATAACTTTAACATATGTTATGAAATATTTAAGAAAGAACTAATCACAGCGATATTCTGTCTGATAGAAGATTTTGAACCACATTTTTAACTACTAAATCTATACCTGCCCTTTATCAAACATTTTTCTCACGCAACTCACAATGAACTACTTTGTCGCTCCTTATATAAAATTAAATCACCTAGATCCAACCACCACACTCGACATTTGCAAAATCGAAACCAACGTGAATTCAACATAGATCGAAACGAAACACGCAATCGCGACATGGAAATATTCAAAATCGAATCCAACAATTGCGCGACAAGTTGAGTTTAACCGAGCCCATTAAATGTGATTCATTGCACTCGCAAGAACAGCAGATGGCGCACCGTGCGTACATAAATATATAACGCAAGCGCGCGATCGGGTGGCGCTCAATTAGCGCGCGTAAACGTATGCTGTGTAATTTTAAACTTCTTTACAACGTGGGTTTACAGTGCACAAACCTTGAAACGTTTTATAAACGTTTATTTAACGTTTAATGTCCAATAAATCTGTTAATGTTTAAAAATGTATAAAAAATTATTTGTTCCGCTGGGGTACTTGTAATTTGCTCAGATACTCTTAATTTAATGAAATTTGTTTGAGTTGTAAAGTAGTTACTGCGAAAAATGAAAAATAAGGTGGAAATTATGGCGAAGCGTTCGACAATTTTCACTCGGTGGCCCGTAGTTATCGGCGCGAAGAAATCAGATACGTTGCGAATTGTTAATTAATTAGTCTCGTTAATTCAAAATCGGCGAATCGATGACTTTATTTCCCACCCCGAAATAGTAACTAGAATTAATTATTCCGCGAGAGTGCGCCACTTCATTGTCTCGCGCCATCCGAAGGAGCGTTTTCCACTTCGCAATTGTCAATTATCGCGCGGCGCCCTATAATTTTAACGGTTGAAATTGCTTTTTCCCGCTCGTGTCTTTTTGTTGTTGCAATCTTGTAAAAATTTGCTCGCTCAATCTCTAATGGAATATGCGTGTACTTTTTCATCGGTTGACTCGCAGCTAGCTCCCTTTGCAGCATTTCGGAACCAGTTTAACACGTCAAACAGCGTGTACGTCGGGCGTAACCGAATTGTCATAGTAACGAAACGCTTCTCCGCTAAAATAATAAAAAAATTGTCGGCTTGTACGATCGGATTAGATTTGAGAAATGAAATTTTGCTTTAATCTTCGTAGCTCGGAAGCAGATAAATAAATGCGCGGACCAGAAAATAAAGTCAGCGATGGATATTCAATGGCAGAAATATTAATGAAATATCGAAGTGCAGATTCATTTATTGCGAAGTGAGAAAAAAATGGGAAATATTATATTATTCGGGGACGATAGAATTGTATTGCAGTTCAATTACCAATAATTGCTTTTAATTAATCGTGAAATCAAACTTACAGTTTCGAGTCGACGTTAAATAATAACCACCTCTTCGATTCGAAACTTACCATCATTTTCAGTTTAATACTCTTAATACAATTATCATCATTTATTTAATTAATACACATTTAAATTAATTCACATAAAACGATGGCTCCGCTCTAGACGTTTCTTTTTTCCAACGGATTCTAAATAACCTAATTACAAAACATTCTCAGCATCGCTCGAAACACGAAAAACTCGCGAAATCATAATGGAAGGAAACGAATGAATTCTTCATAATACGCTGAAATGTTCGTTCCGTCAATTATTTGCAACGCTAAAACTTCAAAATATTCGAATTGTATGCAGCATTATCATTTACGCCCTTATCAAAATATATTTCATGTATAATTAATCAACTCAAGTAATAATATCTCACGAGCCATCAACAATTTTTCGTTACACGTCCCTCATTCTTCTCTCCCGCTGCAACGCAAATTATTTCATAACTTCGAATTTAAATAACGTGCGCCGCGTGCCGCCTTTGTCTTTCACTTTACATCGCGTAAGAATCACTGAATGAACATTGTTTTTCAGGCGTCGGAAGGAAAGGTGAAAAAGGCGAGCCGGGCGAGCGCGGCTACAAAGGCGAGCTCGGCATCAAGGGTGAGAAAGGGGGCAAGGGCGACTCCGGATCCTCGGGGATTCCCGGCGTAAATGGGGTACAGGGTCCCCAGGGCGAAAAAGGTGAACCCGGCCGAGATGGCGTTCCGGGGACCCCGGGAAACCCCGGGTCCAAGGGCGAGCGGGGCGAAAAGGGACCACCTGGAGCAACCGCTATAGCCGGGGCCGGTGACTACATCACCATCAAAGGCGAGAAGGGAGCCGAGGGCAAGCGAGGCAAGAAAGGACACCAGGGCCCGCCCGGACCTCCGGGCCCAATGGGACCGCCAGGCAAACCAGGCGTCAACGGGGACATCGGACTGCCGGGACGTGATGTAATATCTCATATTGTTATTATTATGTTGATTAGTATAACCGGAAGAGGATTCATTGATTTACCACTGTCAGAATCGGTATCCGGCTCATGGTGCGGCAGAGTTACTTTTTATTGAAAAGGCGTTGCAGTCTCGCAAGGCAAAAAATAAATCTGGAATCGGTTTTGTCCCAGATTATATCTAGACTGTTTCCAGACTGTAACCAAACTACATCCAGAGTAGTTTTTGTCTGGATATAATCTGATTAGGACGCACACTGTTAAGGCAGGAGGATTCAGCGCACCATCGGGGATTCCTCTTGTGACAGGAGGATTCCGGCTCCGACATTCGGATTGTTTTAAGAGTACATGTCAGACTTTATCTAGACTGATGCCAAATTATATTTAGACTTTCATGGGTCTGGATAAAGTCTGACATGCGTCCTGATCCATACTAAAAAGAGTCTGGTTGTTGTCTGGTTATAGTCTGGATATTGTCTGGATATTGTCTGGATATTGTCTGGAGACAGTCTAGATACAATCTGGCAATAGTATACGTGACCAGACCGAATCCAGATTGCTTTTTTCTCCAGGGAATGAACATTTTCTTCAGATCATGAGTATATATCATCTGAAGATCATCGTGAATGAAAACTCAAAATCCTCCATTGGGCGCAATAAACAAGCAACGGAGTACATTCCGACTTTCCAAATCTTTGTAAACAAATGCCAGGTCACTGGAATCACTGTTAATCACCGGGAGAAGTATCAGAAATTGTAAAGGGCTGTCTGCGAATCTACGAGGATATGTAATGGTTAACATGTCTTCGTTTTGTGAGAATTATTGTTTCATTATTGCTTTATCATTAGTTATTGTTGATTACGGATAATAACTAAATGGTGAAGTTAAAATAAATTTACAGCGAAATTCAAAATGCTAAGTGTTTAAAACTTAACAAAATCGATTTATTACATAGGAACCGCTTGTTCGCAAAATTCACCCAACGGATGATTTTGGTTGTTTGTTCACAATGATCTGTTCCTTAGATTATGTGAAATCATGATGTGAAGAAAAATTTTATATTTAACCTCCTTTGAATAAAAAGTCATTCGACTGTGAATGAAAGTAGCTGCCTGAAAGAGTATGAAAATCAGTTCGCTACTCAATAGCATTTCATGCTTTAGGAGCATGAAAATCTTTTTGGTTTGATTCATTCGGTCAGAAATTGATTTCATATTCTATGAGATAATTCCTACGTGTTGGTACTGAAGTTGACATTTATGTCACAATACGTTGTTTACATTAAGGTAAACCGATCGATTAAATAGAATCAATCAATACGGCTCTGTAAACAAGTTCTGCGAACTGGAATGACGTTCTATTATGTATTATGTATAGTAATTCTAGAGTTTTATTGCAAAATGTTAAAGCTTGAGGATAGAGAGTGTATACTGTAACTTTATACTCTCTCTGCAAATTACAAAATACTGAATATTTTCACAAATCAAATCTTCGTAGAACGGCGATTATGCTTTGACAGAAATTAAATTTCTCCAAATAACTGAAATGTTGAAGGATTGAAATAGGTTGTTACATTAAGGACATTTTATAATAAAAAATGTGGATAAGCACAATCGTAGGTTAAATGTAGAGAAATTATTTGATTCGAATTGAAAGAGAACAAGAATTCATGATTTTCTATTTTCCATGCATTTATGTCAGTTCCTATACAATTAAACTTATAACAATAAATTTGTTACGAACAATTAATAGTTGTGAACATGATAATAAGACAATAATCAACGTTAACACAATACGTTAAATTTATAGCGAATGTTCTCCGATTCATACAATTGCTTTTTAACAATGGATTTTCCAAGCATGACACTTGAACAAACGCTTCATATTACGCGATTTCCATCAACAATTATCAGCCATAACAGCGCCGTGTATCAGATCAATTATTTTTTAAAAATCGACCTATTGTAACCTATTTTTCCGCCCGCCTCGTTATCCGTCGCAGCTGGAGTTCAGTTACCATTATTGCCTCGTAACCCACTCAAATGTACCATGAATGTGCGCTAAAAAATCGGCAGCAAGAGTGATCTGAAAATCAGACAAGCAGGCGCAAATCGGATTGTGTGTTATGCAGTCGCGCAAGAGCCCGCAACTTCGCGACATGCGCCAAACAAAACATCGTAACGCAATCGCAGAAAGTCAAATGGAATTATAGAAGTGAAATTACGTTACTCGGCGTGTCATTTTCATGTGAATGCATTATTCGAGTTTCATTACATAATGCAAATGGCTCGTCGAGATTGAACGAGGTTTTTTTCATTTTGTGAGCGAGTCTCCCGTGGAGTACTTGTGAAAGCTCTGGGCACGCGACAAGTTTCGTCCGATAAAGGGAAACATTAAGGGCGAAAAATCTCAAGATTTATGAAGTAATAACAAGAAGGGCAGAACCTAAGTGCGTGCATAACTGAGTTTCATTAATTAAAAATTAAGGGGATTAACCGTGAGGAATAACATTTAACAAGAAGAAAAAGTTGAATTGGCCCTATTATCAGTATAAATACTTCTTAATTCGTAACTTGAAAATACATTCGTAGAAGTAGACCCTCTGGTTATCTATGCGAAAGTTAATTTTAAAAATGTCTATGCGGGAATTCACCCTCAATAAAAACATCTTTCATATAGACAACAATTGGCCAATTCATAATTCATTGGAATCAGAGTACACCGGATCGTGATAATAATTTGATAAACAACATAATTTCACTCGCTATTGAAATGTTCAAGTTAATTGGAATCATTTATCACTTTGCAATTATTTTCCATCTGCAAATTATTGTTCGGGATATTGGTGTGATTCGCTGTTTTTGGAAATTTGCAGATATCCAAAAACAGCGTAGAGGAGTAATTATGTAGATGAAACTCTAATAATTTAGTTTTATTCGAACCTACAAAAGTTATTTTCTAAACCTTCGTTCTTTTTTAACATAACGTGTTAGAGTGATTTGAATGTATAATAATTCAATTTAAATGCTTTTTCTCAAAAAAACCCGCAGACAAAAATTTAAAAAATTTCATGTGAAAGATCCGTCTCAATGGAGTTGATTTATAAAATATTTATACCGCTTTGTTTTTCTAAAAACCCTAAGATTTTTTGTACGATCCGATCTCTCTAAAAAACTGCTAAATACTTTTCACGAATTAGAACACTCATGAGTCCAACGAAGATCGCGAACTTTAACGTATATCCGTGGGCTGCTGGTTCGCAGGATCTCAGGATCTTCAAGTGCGGAAGCGTTAGCGGGCGGAATAATATTGTTGCTCGCACGAAAGTTTGTTCAGAAATCATGCCGGGTATGCGAAATGTTAGAAATATCTCAATAACGTAACAACCTGTTCTTATTCGTTTTTTATCTGCTCACCAGGCTAATATGAAGGTAAGTTACTTGTCCTCGCAGTTCAGAGTGTCGAAAGTGACGCTGACGAAAGAAAATCGACGAGTCGTTTACTTCGTTCGGAAAAGAACAGACGTCTGTCCGATCAGCGGGATTAAGTTCTTCGAAATGGGTTTTCGCTGAGTCACCGATGATGAATTGACAAAAACGTTTATCCGGTTGTGCTATTTATATCGCGATAAATTGCAGTCGATAACACTCGTTACCGTCACAGAACCTTAATTTTGGGGTAATGCGGACAAATACGACCTATGTTACTTATAAGTGTGGTAAACATTCATCGCCGGTATTGCTCGTTACCGTCATGGACTTAACGAGAAGCGAACGTCATAGTAGACCGAATGAATTAAGCGGCGCCGGATGAGGAACAGCCGGTACTGTTCTTGCTGGAATAGAATTCGCGAGGAGAAGTTGGGATTTAATTCGCTCTTGGTTTCCTTGGCAGGGTCGTCCTGGCAATCCGGGTCCGAAGGGTGAAAAAGGTGAGCCGGGTGCGCCGAGCCCTTACGGAGTGTCTGTTGGGGTAAGGATAAAGAAATTACTTGTTCAGTATTTGTATATTACATGCGACATACATGTGATATATATGTGATATTTATGTGGCATACATGTAGAATGCATGTGGCATGTATGTGGCCTACATGTGGCATACATGTGGCATGTATGTGGCGCACATGTGGTATGTATGTGGCGCATATGCATTATGTATGTGGAGCACATGTGACGTATATGGCGCACATGTGGCATTCAAGTGGCATACATGTAGATTTATCAGATGCAATATACGTTTGACATGAATGTGTTACGTATTTAACCCTTTATAGATTTTTAGCCACTTTGAAGTTTAGCAAAATAGCATAACTGTTGATTGGTTATCTGCAGATAAAAGGAGATAAAGGTGATCCAGGGTACCCAGGAATTCCAGGGACAACTGGGCGAGAAGGACGCGAAGGTCCGCCAGGACCACCTGGACCCCCAGGACCTCCTGGTTCACCGGGCCTTTCATTTATGGGCCCAACGGACCATGCGCCAAAAAGTCACAAATTTGGCGAGAGGGACTATTACGGAGTTCGACAAGGTTAGTTTCTGACTGTCTTCTCCACAACAATGACGTGGAAAACATGGATTTCATTGGTAGATAGATTAAACTGTGAAAATTCAGTGCATACGAAACTTGTGTGAAACGGACTTAAATAAATAAAATTTTACCCGGACGCCGCAAGGATTAAGGAGCAAGGATTTGGTGGAGGAATTAAACACGTTGCGTGAGCTGAAGCAGCTGAAAGAGCTGAAAGAGCAATTGGGCACATTGGGTAGATATCGACGTGTCACGTTGAATACAGCTTATGTAGTTTTAGTACGAATTTGCGTTGCAAACATTTACCATCCCTTCTCGACGTTGTTTTTACCTTTTTTCGGAATTTTTTCATCTGCAACGAACCATAACACATTTTCGATCTCGAGAAGACAAGATCAACGTCTCGCGCGAGAGCAAAATCAACCTTTTTATTTTAACTCCTGCTTAGTTCAAATTAATTAATCCAATTTCCGGACACCTTCCAGTAATTAAGAATAAGGACAGCACCTTTAATCTTGTAATCTTAACCAAACGGTTCTAAACGGATCAAGCGAGAGATAAAGATCGAAGAACTACACTGAGAGAAAAGTATGGTGTAAAAGTATAATACTTTCATAACAAAATCACTATACTGTTTAAGAACGATGGCGGAGAGCTTACTTATCAAACATTTTCTCATACGGTTTCGTAAAATGTGTGGAACATAGATTTTCTGATATTTTACACACATATAACGATTCACTTTAAAAAAATTACTATACGCTATGTAAGCATCGCCTTTTCCCGGGAAAAGGCAAAGGTCGAAGTATTTGGTTATGTGTAACGTAAACAAAGACAGATACTCAGAAAAGGCGATGCTTAAATAGCGTATACGTTCGAGGATAGGTTATGTTGACATGGCGGGTCGTGGCCCGACTTAATTAATACACTCCGGCATTTACCTTAACGTCCAAGGGAACCACGGACAGAGTAACCGGCAGTGGGAAATGAACCCACTACCTCCCGAATGACAGTGCGTAGGCAAGGTATTTCTACCAACTGACCTACTGTCTCGGTTAACTTATATTATTCTGTGACGAATAAAATATCACTGTTGGTAAACGATTAAATTGTCGGTATAAATGGATTGTCCTTCGTAACAGACGGGATATAT
This sequence comes from Ceratoteleas bidentatus, assembly GCA_022817645.1. Taxonomy (NCBI): domain Eukaryota; kingdom Metazoa; phylum Arthropoda; class Insecta; order Hymenoptera; family Scelionidae; genus Ceratoteleas; species Ceratoteleas bidentatus. The sequence continues at coordinate 24,722 of JABFPB010000427.1, forward strand.
CTGTCAGAAACTGAATGTCAGCAAGAAGACATTACTCCCAGAATTAATATTTTTAAGAGAGCAGTCTGGATGAATGCAAGGCAGCCTCTTGCCAGCGTAATGCCAGCCTGCTGTCAAATTGCCAGTAAGCCGACCGGCTTACTGGCAATTTGACACATAAGGCTGGCAAGAGTATGGCTCTCGATCATGAACCAACCTACTTATTATACTTTTGCCGGCCTACTTTTTCACGCGGGAATAATAAGACAGTTTCTACCTTGACATAAGTAATTTATTTTGAACCCAAATAAATAGTTTTAAAGTGTAAAAAATGTTGCGTTTAGAAGTTATATATAAAAATAAAAATATACAACTTCTAATAAATTATATATTTTTTTAAATTTAAATCCAGTTTCTAGATAAAATTAACGTAATAGCTAAGTGATGCCGTTCATGACTGATAAATGTGTAAACGTAGTTCACTTTTTTGGCAATTAAATGAAAGTGAATTTACGGTGTGCATTATCGTAGAAAATTATGTTGATGTCGTGTAGATTTTAGGGAAAAGGGGTCCGGGCAGTTGGAATTACCGATTAAAGATGCACCAAAGGCGTAACAAAGTGCCTTTTGTAGGAGCAAAGTGCATCTATTTATGTAGGGTGTTTCAAATGCCGGACGCGCCAGAACGTAAACGTGCGAGCGCCAAGACGAAAATGCAAACGAACCGTGACAGCCCCAGTCGAATCCGAATACCGTCATAAATTGTACTGCCGGAGAAGTTGCCATTAATATGTTTTTCGCTTATGACGGTCATTAGCATGTAATTTTGACAGAAGGTATAAATTAGAACAAACTATAAACAAGTTAAAAAGTTATATAGAGCATGACGTTCTTTACGGAAAATATAATAAATACGTATTAAAATAAGATTATTTTCTGTTTGTATTAATTATCAGTCATTAATCATAACTGATGGCGATTAATCATAACATTTATCAGAACTCATTTAAGGTACATCGTTTGGCTTAGGCATTACAAGGGGAAGGTATTTTCTTTAATACATGAATTCTTAGGTATATTTTAGGTAAAGGGTCATCTGGAGTAATTGTAAAGAAAAGAACAAAGTTGAACTTTAACATGACGTCAATTGTTCAAACTGAAATATTTCAAACGCAGTTGTTATGGATACATTTCCTCTAACCTTTTTCTGTTACTACCCAGCAAGAAAAAAACAAATGTCCCAGCAATGGCCCAGTACTGTTTAACTCTGGTAAAGCTGTACTCTGGTGCGACGTTATCACTCCAGGGCAAGCCCGACTCTGGCCCGACTCTGGTGCTCTTTTACTCTGGTATGACGTTATCACTCCAGTACTGTGCCAGAGTCGATTGATCATGGCCCAGAGTTAGAGTCAGTACTGAGATTTCCACATGGTAAGGTTTTGTGATCACTTTGCAATCACTGAATAACCAGGTCGGTTTGTTGAATATTCAGCAGATCATTAAATGATCATAAAATGATTCCAAAATTATCACCAAAGTCTGAAAAACCTTATCACAAAGGGATCATGTTCTACTGATCAGAAAATGGTCTTAAAGTGATCCGGAATAAGGAATATTTTTCTCGGGGTGGCGCACTCCCATCCTTTTATTCCATACCGTTAATAGCCCGAATTTAACCCCTTTCACCGTTACAGACGAGATATCTCGCCAATTTAAAATACCCAGAATATCAACGCATTTTAAATGGGCGAGATATCTCGTAGAAAACCGGAAAGGAGTTAATACAAAAATGTGGAAATTCCATAAATATTTAATATGAGAATATGAATACTTTGCTTCAAATGATCAAAGATCAACCCAAATAAAAACAATTTGATGAAAAATATTAGATCTATATGTGATGCAAAGCTAAATGGGATCGTATATGATCAAAATTCGATCATTTTCTTGTACTAAAACAGTGAACTTTCAGAGATGATTATTATTTGAAACTGCAGGTTTCTATAGGTTTTATTATAGGTTTAGTATCAATTCAGAGTTCACAGTTTTATTACAAGAAAATTATCAAATTATGATCATTTACGATCCCGTTTAGATTTTCATCACATTTTGATGTATTTTATAACAAATTTTTATCTAGGAACTAATCTATACCAACTCTATCTCTACATCACTCCTTTTTCCGGCACTCCCCATCCTTTACACCATCACCAGCCCAAATTTAAAACAAAACCATAGAAATTCCCCAAACATTTGACATAACGCCATAAACACTCCATGAAAAAAAAATGGATCACTTTAAGATCACTTTCTGATCAGTAGAACGTGGTCCTTTTATGACAAGGTTTTTGAGATATTTGGGATTACATTGTGATCATATTGGGATCTTTTTGTGATCATTTGTAATCGGTAAATGAGTGTTCAACTCATCATTAGTGATCACAAAGTCTCATAAAAATGATCGCGAAACTCTCATCGAAAATCATTGTCATAAAATGATCACAACCCTTGATCACATTCTCATCCTAAACTGATCACAATTTCTTTTCCCATGTCTCCCCAATGGTCGAAAATCCTCTCACGCAATGAAATTAAAACAGCTCCATTTTTCCACCCAGCTAATTACAAACCCCCAGATTAACGCGCTCCAAAACGGCTCTCGTAAATTAAAAATTGCCCTGCCACTAATCTCCCTTCATCCTCCATCACCTCCTTCACTCCACAAAGCCCCAGGGGAACCTCCGAGGCCCCCACTCGACCTCCCCGGTACCGAATTGCCGAAAAACTGGTCCTCCCAAGAATGGACCGCGCCGCCCCAAGACGGCGCGATCCACGCCAGTGGCGCGATCGATCGGCTGGCGTAACAGGTGAGGACAAAGCCGCGAGCCCGTGTGCCGCGGTGGCGTCGCAAAAGCAAACCTGCTGCGATTCTTCTCCGGGCCCGCGAAACGACCCCCGAAAGTTCGCCCGGAAATTGGCCGCCCGGAACGGCGCTTCCGCTGGCGACCCGGGCGAAGGCGTGCGCGCTGCCTTCCCGCGCGTAATCTGTTGCATCCGAGGGGTGGCCGGGTCGCGGACCAACGGTTCGCGTCTCACTGCACTCACGATGCTGGGGATTGGCTCGGGGTCAGGGTCTGCTGGGGCCCGACGACAGGGAGCACCGCGGCCACGCCATGACGCGTCTGCCTGACTCAAGCAATGTCACACCACTGACTGAGAGAGAGGCTGCCAAGCTACGAGCTTCGAGCTCCGGTTCCATTTAGGTGAAAGGATGCGAGCTGGGGGCGCTCCGAGCCCGCGAGAGATAGCTGCTGCGCGAGAGAGACAGACGAGACGCACAGGGCTGGACTTCTAGGGGGCGCTTTTTTCGACCCGGGATTTTTTTCGATGCCCATTTTTTGTTAGTTTTGTTTGTTTTGTTAGTTTTGTTAGTTTTGTTAGTTTTGTTAGTTTTGTTAGTTTTGTTAGTTTCGTTAGTTTTGTTAGTTTTGTTAGTTTTGTTAGTTTCGTTAGTTTTGTTAGTTTTGTTAGTTTCGTTAGTTTTGTTAGTTTTGTATATGACTTTAAGGTGAGAAGGAAAGTCTTTTTTCTGATGATATCGCAATTGATGATTTCAAGGTTTTTCTAATAAAATTAGGGTATCTCTTCAGAAGAAAACCTGTCTTATTGAAATCTTTCCAGAAACCACTGGTGTGTGGTACTTTTTTAAGACTGATTTCTGGTATTTTTAAGATAATACCTCGACTTTCGTCTTTCCAATTTCTCTTCGAGTTTGCAACTTTTCCAGGTACCTTCGACATAAACTGAATTGAATTTGAAGGTACCATCAAGCTGTCGAAATTCGCGAGTTGTCCTATGAAGTGCATTGTAGTATCGGAACATATCCATTTTCTCCGAACAAAACGGGACTCCTTCAATAATCGCATTTTCCACCGCGAAACAGCCGTCACTCGAGCCGCCTTTAACGAGCGACTTTCCGACTCTCGAACAATTCCTTCTCGCCGACTTTCTCGTCGCATTATGCCGAGTCCGAACACTTGCGTTCGTGATTCCCGAAAGGACTCCCGAGGCCACCACGAACCGATGACATAATCGTCATTACCGGATCACCCGGGGCCCGACCGCGCGTCCCGCACGGCCGGGAAACCGCCTCTGACCCGCTTCGTCGGGTGAAAAAATGCCCGAACATGCGCGGCGTAAATAATGCGCCTTTTTCCGATCGATGCGCCGCGACGAAAACGCGCCGTCGAGATTTATGGCACCGTAAAGCACACGCCTCGAAGATAACTGGCCGCATAAATAAGACGGGGATTAAGAGGGTGTCATATCCAAAAGCTGAGAGATGTTTGCGAAAAAATTGCATTTTCTTGTGGCTTGAAGATACTGTCCAAATTTTCACCCAATTCCTGAAATTTAGGTCCCTGATATGAGATTTTCACACTTAGTGGTAAGTGTAAAATTACTTACATGTTGGGTGAATAAATTTTTTTCTGCTGCCTTTTTCAGGTATCTGACGTTAGTTCAAATGTTAGCATACACATGTAATTGTACCATTTTTATTGTATAAGTGTTGCAAAGTTTGACACTTACATGGTTTAACTTGAAGTTTTTTATGTCAATGTTTTCTACTTTAGTGTCAGAGTGTTCTAAAGTTTAGCTCAGACTGGATGTCTCAAAGGTAAGTGCATACTGTAAGTTTCAGTTTTTGTGCATAAGTGATTTAAAGTTTAGCTCACTAGATGTCGCAAAGATAAGTGCTTTTTAAGTGTTTCAATCTAAGTTTTTCGAAGTTTAGCATCCTGCAAGACATTCGTGTTAATCTATCAGTATTACAAACTTTAGTATCTATTTATTATTTGAAATTTTAGCCTAAAATTCGAGAACGTCGATAAAGTAGGGATCGGTACAGCTGTGACATCGTCTTAAGAGATGCCGACGTAACGGAATCGCGCGATTCAATAAAACGCCGGTTTATTGGACGGCGCTGTTATAGCGCGCAAAATAGTGTTGGCGCGCGTGGTGTCAGGCTCAAACCGACGACAGAGTGGTGCGTGTCGGGCGACACCCACTGGCCGAGGCAATTATGCGACGCCGTGTGGCACATTGCGTTTGATCGGCGCACTCGCGGGGATTTAATGTTATGTCGCGCTGTCGACGAAATTTTAGTGCGGTATTGCGTTTCCGTGCTGCGCTTTACGGCGCGGATAATTTCTCGTCTCTGATAATTGGTATTGTTTATTGCGCTGATCTGATTGGGCGGGCGACGATTTTCGCGGCAGTTTTCGAGCCTCGTTTTGGGAAAGAAGAAAGCGAATGGAGACGAAGTGTCGAAATGAGAACGTGAGACACATATTGGAAATACAACTTGAATGATTTAACGTAGAAGGGCTGATGGAAAATTTTGGAATTGAAAGGTGTAAAATGGGGTAGATTTTTTTATGGGTAGATTTTTTTCTAAGGTATGTGCTGAACTTGGTTGAAAACAATAACGTTTAAGGAACCTTAGGTATCTTGATGGATTGTAAGATATACTGCGAGTTATGTAAGTAAGGTTATACTGAGAAAGCAAGTTACCTTATGCCAGTTAAATATTTTTTTCGTAGGCAAAATATAGTTACGCAAACTAAATGTTTAGTTGAATGAGCACATTGATTAACTATGTGAACTGAATTTGAAATTGAGATGACTAAAATTTAATTGTGGAAACTAAACCACTTAATTGGCTGAAGAAATAAGAGACTTGTTTATGTTGTAATATTTTTTTATTCTTATTGCATGTGAGATAATTTTACAAAAATTTCTTAAAAATGGTTTTGCAAAGACGATTATATTGAATTAAATCGTGGAATTTGACTTGAGAAAAATAGGTATTTCGGTAAAAGTTGAATTATTTTGATTAAATTATTTATTAAATTATTTATTTGTCAAAGATTATCAAATGTATGTAGTAAATGTATAAGTTGATGATAGCAAGGATAACATTTCAATTGCGCATATCTTAAAGACAACTTATTCACTTTCTAGCATCTCATTTAAAAACGTCTTTCTCCTAAATCATTTGAGTTGTAATTCAAGATCTTAAGTAAATAAGAATTTTATCTGTTTCTTCGTCCGATTCCACGATTCGCTGAAGCAACCAATAAATCAAGCGGGATTTTCATAGTAACATTAAAATTACAGTTTTCCAGTCCAACTCGATGTTGCAAACGCCCCATATCACTTTTAGCAGTATCTCTTTCTGTTAAGAAACATTGAAGAATAAAGTCAGAGTTATCAGGATCGTATGTCATTTGAAAGACTTTGCAATCTACTATCTTTAATTATTTTGCGATATCAAAACTCAAAATACATCGCAGTACCCTCAAACCCGTGATTAACCGCAATTTAAGAATTACCAATATAATCATATTAAAAAAACCATGCTAACAAATTTGGTTTATTAAAAATTAAAAACAAAATGAAACATAAAGTGCCTCAAAAAACTTATTTTTCTTAACAACGTCTTCAAAATGCGATAATTTTCCGATAATAACCCGATCCATTAACAAACAGCACGCGAGCCGACACGATCGCCTATCAATAAACATCCACTTCATTTACACAAACCCGGCCAATCGGCTCGCGCGGTTTCGTGAACTTTCACCACGTTATCGGCGGTACTTGAATTACAAGCGCCGCACATTTTTCCCGGCCGTCCATTTACATTCCGCGGCGCGCCGCGAAAAACGGCGCCACGCTTTTCCGAACCGCACGATAATTAAACGCCCGTCGATCCATTAGTGCGATCAGACGCATTACGGGCAACGCCCGTCCGAAGATGACATTTCACTCGGACGACTCGCAAAGGTCGCGCGGTTCTCAAAAGCGACCGACCCTCCTCCTTTCTGTGGAAAAATTCTGACATGTATGTCACATGTATACACTATCGATAAAAACGTATTGTATTGCTATATTTAGAATTAATACAATAGAAGTTAATCAATACAGTACGAGAATATGGTGGATACGATTGAGAAATACGACGGATAAATGTGACGATGTAACATCGTGTGATCGTATTTCTCGTTCTTATGAGTCATTATTTTGTTTCATATATGTGCAGTGTTGTCAAAGCACGCGTCCTTGTTGTCACATATATGCGCAGAATTTGTCACATTCATGCGCGCTTATTGTCACATGTATGCGCCATTACTGTCACATGCATACAACGTTATTGTCACATGTATGCGCCGTTATTGTCACATGTATTCGTCGTTATTGTCACATGATTGCGCCATTATTGTCACAGGTATGCGCCTTTATTGTCACATTTATGCGCCTTTATTGTCACATTTATGCGCCGTTATTGTCACAGTTATGTGCCAGTATTGTCATATGTATGCGCCGTTATTGCCTCATGAATAAGCCATTATTATCACATTCATGCGCCATTATTGTCATATTCATACGTGGTTATTGCCACTTATATGCGCAGAATTTCTCACGTCCATTCCCCGTTCTTATCACATTTGTATGCAGGTTCACATTCATGCCATCATTATTGTCACACTTATGCGTAGAATGTATCATATCTATGCGCCATTATTGTTAAATGTATGCGAAATACATAATTGCGCACTTTACGATTGTCACTTATATGCGCAAAATTTATCACATGCATGTGTCAAAGCATCACACGTGAAAAACAATGTCATATCAGTTACATACAAATATCACATTTGTCTTACGTGCATTACATTTGACAAAAGTACGTAATATTCAGTCACTTGTATGCGCTGTTTGTCACTTACATGAACCAAACATGTGGCGTACGTTTGTAAATACGGCCCCGAATTTTTTCGCCGATTCTTAATCCGGCGACGAAATTAATTGCGTCACGTGGCGGTCCCCACCTGCGCAATTTAAATGCAAATCCGGCGCGAGCGCGAGCACTTGTGCAACCTCGACGAGGAACTGCGCTCGGTTTCCGCGGGCATTGTGTCGCGCAAAAGGCGATTCCGCAAACGGATTTTCCAAACATGGCGCGCAATCGACGTGCGTTCGACAAAGGCGGAGGGCCATCTGCATGCCGGTCGCAGATTGATCGGCGACAAGCGTCGGAGCCCATTACTCGTCGTCTTTCGGGGTCCTGCGCCGGCTGATCGATCGCGGCTCGAGAAATCGGCGGAGAGAAAGCCGGCCAGGGATCCGACGTTTTCCGCGAGGGGGCTTTCGCAAGAGGTGTAATTGGAGCGCTGGCTCATGTTTATTCTAAAACATGAATAGACGCTGGCCCGAAACATTGGGCCAGGGAAGAAGGTTAATCAGCTTTGTGACGAATGCTCGACGTCCTAGCGATCGCGAGGAGAATCGTCGCGGCGGATTTATCATCACTTATATGAGCAATGTTTGTCATGGTTGTCACATATGTGCACAATATTCGTTACTGACATGCGCCTTATTTGTTACATATACGCAGAATTCGTCACATACATGCGCAATATTCATCACTGAAGTGCGCATTATTTGTCACATATATGCAGAATTCGTCACATATATGCGCAATATTCATAACTGAAGTTCGCATTATTTGTCACATGTATGCGCAATATTCGTTACTGACATGCGTCTTATTTATCACATATACGCAGTATTCGTCACATACATGCGCGATATTCATCACTGAAGTACGCATTATTTGTCACATATATGCAGAATTCGTCACATACATGCGCAATATTCATAACTGAAGTGCGCATTATTCGTCACATATATGAGCAATATTCGACGCATACATGCGCAATGTTTGTCAGATGCATGCGCTATATTCATCACATTATGCGCAATATTCGTTACATACATGCACAATGTTTGTCCCATAAATGCGCATTATTCGCCTTAAAAGAAGAAAAACGGTAAGGAATCTTATAAACTTTTCACCCGACGCCCAAGAAAAATATACTCTTACCAGTCGAAAGCAAAATAGCAACATACTTTAATGTGGAACAACAATACATATTTGGTTCAGTCAAACGCATAGTCATGGTAAACCCACGGGACTAGATCAATATCAAACAATACTGTATATTCCAAACAAACTTCCACATCTTGCACAACAATACATTTTTTGAATTCCACTAGCCTTCGACTCGCCGCAGATCCCGTCTCGAGGCTATATTCTCAAACAAGTGAAAAGCGCGTCGGAGACGGCGGGACGCCCACGGGCGATTTCGATCAGGATGCCCCACTAATAAACAAACGCATTTTTGCGCGCGACACAAGTCGAGCTCTAATTGCTATGTTAATGACTACCGAGAAGTGTCGTGCCGGGCGCGATTTATCACTTTCGTTGCGCGGAACCACCGGCTCTGCCGGAATCCGGCTTTCAAGAGAGGCGCGCGCCAAGATTTGCGTACAGCCTGTCCTCCTTAACGGCCTTTTTCTTGGGCAGCTTCACCGGTCGGCTGTTCTTTTCGTCTTTCGCGAAAACGTGGGTGTCGCGCCGCGCCATTAAACGCAATATCGTTCGCAGGCTCCTCCTTCCGGATCGTTAGCCACGTGAATTGCGGCGATCAAAAAAGTGGGCCTGACGTCAGCGAAAAAAGGTGCCAATTCCTGACTCACGAGCTCATTTTTCGATCACTTACAACGCGCGATACTTTCCGCTTATCGGGGTTTAGGCCGTTAAGATACACGGCGAGGAGGTGCTCGTTCCTTAGTGTCAACGATGTCCGCTTTTTCTGGTGCCCAGTCGAAATTGGTTCAATAAGAAATCGACATTTAGATAGGCAATTCGGCAATCATGCTGAGAGGTATCGGGAGATCTAATATCGTTTGTCTGGATATCAAGATAAATACCTTCGTTTAAGGTACTGGTTCTCTGGATTAGCTCCATTGTGTGAAAGCTATCGTTTATAGTAGATAAGGAGTTGCTAAATACATTCGATGGTTGCATTTAGGTACCTCTTCCAATTGGAAGTCAAAAGACAATCAGAAAAAGTAAACTCCACCCAAAATTAGACTGCCAAAATTACAGCCTATTTCTCTGAGTTATCTTCATCAGAAGACATAATTGCCGACGAAGTCTTAATGATTGCTTTTGCGTCAACGACTAAATTCAGGTACCTCTTCAAACGACCTTCATTTGGACTAATTTCTAATATCAATCACCTGGAATACTCGGATGCCTCGAAGTAAACAACTTTCTTCTCGACTCGCTCCCCTGTCGGAGATGGCCGAACCGAAAAAATCGGCAATACTAATAACCGACAGGCAGCGAGTGCCGGCGATTCCTCCAAATGGCCTTCTCACGTTCTACCTCCAACGAAGCGGTCGGTCTGCTTCTCGCTTGGACTGTACCTCTAACGATATACAATTGTCGCCCCATTAGATGCACCTCATGGCCGTTATGAATATCTCCGCTTCTTCATGGTGTCGGGACCATGAAACGCTGTTTATCTCGCGTAGTCGCAGCCGGCATAACGAGAAGGGACCTGCGTTTATGAACAATGGTCGCGCGGTCATAACCGTCGCGGAGAACAGCGCCGGAATAAGATCAAGCAGGGGGCACCGGCCTCTCTGAAGCCACGTCGCAGCGTGACTCGCGACCGAAAGGTTGCGCTTAATTTATTCGCCATGGCTCGCGCGCGCGAGCGGATGATCGATCCATTTCAAACAAGCGGATCAACGAACCCGGCCGCGTTGCAGGTTCAATTTTGTGATTACGCGCGCGCAGGCGAAATAAATCTTGCCAAGTAAAGTGTAGTCATGAGCTATCCCCGAGCGACTGTGAGAACCTGGTTAGCAATGATAGAAATCCTCAGGGTTCGTTGCAGTTACAATCTCCGGGGCCGGAAAAATCGCGCGGACGCAAACAGCCTTGACCTTGAAAGCTTTTCTACGCAGATAATTTTCTGCGCGATCAGGTACACTAGGACTTTGAAGAGTCAAGTCGAGGTTCTGCTGTTGCAACAGTTGAATCGACAAATCTTCGTTCGATGGCAGGTACTTCGACGTGAAATTGGATTTTTATTTTGCGAAGCATCTGAAGTTGTATATGGACTTTGGCGTATCTGGAGTTGGATGTTGCGATGAAGGTGTTTGAAGTTAGGTGTTGACTGTAAAGTATCAGAAGTTGGATAACGACTAGTATAACGAGTAGTACTTGAAAGTTGTGTATTATCTTCATACCTGGGGTTGAAAACTGCCTTGAAGGTACCTGCAGTTGGATATCAAAATTGGGAACCGAAGTCATAACATCCCGATCGGTATCTCGAAATTGGATACCGATGCCAGTGTATCCAAAATTGCATACCGATGTCAAAGTACTTGAAATTGGATATCGATGTCGAAGTACCCGAAACTTCGTTGAGCTATTAGTTCCCCAATCGTTGTCTAACCTGAATTCTTAGTTCACCATCAATATCGGGTCACTTGTTCGCCAGTCCAATTATTTCAAAAGCGATTATTTTTGTTTAAGGCTCATTTCGGTCGGGTCAACAACTGACTCTGCGTTGCAACATTCGAAACCCGACGAGTTGATTGTTTATATCTGCACGCGCGCCGGACTTTACGGACCGGAGCGCGGACAGCAACTTTCGCCCTTGGCACGTCGCGTTGCTCTTATTTAAACAACATACCAAACTCGCTTGCCTCTTATTTGCGAATACTCCCCCGCCGCCTGGCTCACTACCGTCCCATTACTTGACATTCATGTTCGACGAAGTGTACATATCCATCGCGATGCATCAACCGCACGAGATAATCGTTGCTTGGCTTTAAATACACCATTGACGATTTTTATATGGATCGATCGGCTCGATCAGTTTTCGGGTCAACGGGAAGTGGCTTCGAATTGATGTATGAGTATTCAGGTACCAATAGATAGTGGACGACTTATTTAGGGATGATACGCTGATGTTTATAGACTGAAGTTAAGGTGTGAATCTTCATATCTTTATTTCAATTAACAAAGATATGCCAGAATAAAGAACCACCTTGTAATTAGGGACCTGCCTTTATATGACTGGTACACTTTTCTTAGTTAGTTTAGGAACTAACTGCTCGAAGTCTGGTTTCATAAACGATAACTCGGAACATCGTCTGAGAAATCTCTAATTGCACTTACCAGAACCAGCGTTCAATTTGTATAGCTCATTCGCGATATCTCAGAGTAATCATAGGAAAAAAGCAAGGCAGCCTTCGACGCCCGACTGCCGTTGGACAAATTAAGACAAGCGATTTTAGCAAATTGTGGTATTCAATTAAAAAAACGCGGGCAAAGAAACGCCCAGCAATTCTCATGCTTGACAGTATCTGGCCTAGCAGGTACCTTTCTGCAGATCGTCGACGATATCGGGATAATTTAAAATCATCGGGGCACGAGACTGAGCGGCCAAGTGTGCCTCAGAGCCAACGGAATCTTGATTACACATTCTTGCCGTAATCTCGCAACTCATTTTACTCTTGTCGCGCTCGTAAAACGATAATGGCGCGCGGGCTAGATGGCGCTCGCGCGGCCCCGGAATCCCGAATCGATTTCCATCCGGGCGTTATCGGGCGGACCCGCGCTTTTCCCAGGCTCGTCATTATCATCGGCTAACGATGTTTGCTGAAATATCGCACGGCTTTTTGTAATTACGCAAAGTAGCGATAGGCCGCGCGGCCGGCATTACCGGCGATTCCAGTTCTCAAAGCGCGGACGAACGGTACAATTCGAGGCTTCGCCCGCGCACCGCACGTATAATTTAACGGCTAATACGCGGCTCGGCGTATAAATCCCACAAGCGAGCGCGGCTCGGACAACGGGCCGCCGATATCTCTAGGCGCCAATTCCACAAGTCGTCTCGCGGTCGCCCCGCGCCGCCGAGGTGATTTGTACAGAACTAGTATCGATTTGTAGAAGGGGACGTTGAACTAGACTTACTGGATTGATCCGCGAAAAATACCGCCCGAACTGATTATTTCCGCGCGGAAGGATTTACGACCGAAGGGATATCCAGCGTCTCCAAGGGAATTTGATCAAATCGGATTGGGCGTTTTAAAAAGTGATGAAAAGTTCAAGTACCTTGTCAGGATCTTATGGATCCAGGTTTTGCTATTAAAAACTGAGATTTGCTATTAGAAATCAGGTTTTGCTATTAAAAACTGGGATTTGCTATTAAAAACTGGTGGAAACTTAGGATCTTTATATGGATCTGTTCATCGAAAATGTCATGTACGAATTTAGATACCTGATGTTCAGAAGACGGAGAAAAGTTACAGATTCCTCCTTTTTAAAAATTGGTACAGTGTTTCAAGTACCACATGTACAAAATATAACATTATCAGGTATTTTATTAAGATCTGATGAAACAATTCTGAAGTCTGAGATACCTGATTAAGATGTGTAGAAATTGGTACTCAAACATGAAGCATCACCTAATCAGCTAAGATACAGACAATTGTCAGGTACATCATTGTAAAGGAAACCAATAATTAGTGTCAAAAAACGAAAGTTTTGTTGGAAGAAATTCAACCTAAAAAGTCGCGAAAGTGGTAAGGTACCCGATTAAGAAAAGGGGATCGAAATGAATCAAGAAAAAGTAGCTCATTGTTTTGGCATCGTAGTAAGGTATTTCGCCACGCCGTTGTCCTGGTAAAATAATATTTGCCGAGATATCAAAAAGCAAGCGTTAAATCGGCGACGCCGGGGCCCAAATATTTAATCGCGCGGCAATCACATTTCACCCGAACAATCTGCGCGCGCGCAAAAACGAAAGCTAGTTATTTCGTCTGATTTCAAAACGCACGTCTTTGTGTGCGCTTGCTTTTTGCGAGACGAGCCGCGTGTCCGCTGGGCCCAGAAACGAAAGTAGTGCGTTAATTACTAATTGACTGGCAGATGTCGGATTATATTAAAATTTCGGAGATAAGATAATACGGCTTATGTAATACACATATTTCATTGAAACGCGAAGTGTGCCGCGGCTCGGCGTTTTCTCCGATGCGATCGCTGAATTTTGAAAAAAGGCACGTTTTTCGGACCGGGAAAAAACCGTTCGATCGTGTAAAAATGTCTGCAGATTTAGCAACTGGTTTAACGTATCACTTCGGACCTGTCGCTTTTTTTGTTCTGCCTCAGACGGCCGAGTATGAGTGTCATTTTATTTTTTGTTAGCCTCTCTTAGTACCTGATCGTTCGAAATCGAAATTGTATTAAAAAAGTATTTACTATGAGTCTCACCTACAATCGATATAGAATAATTATCTCATAGACAAATAACTATTCCCATATAGACATCGAACATGGAAGCCATGTGGATTCTACGTGGAAGGACATTCGGACGTAGATTCGACGTAGATTCCACGTTGAATCTACGTGTTTTAGAGGTGTGTCTATTAGGGTTACTCTTTCAGGTTCCTTCACTTTCGAATAGGAATTTTTAATGTATACCTTAGTTTGTTGCTTTAAATTTTGTATTTTTTTATATTTAATGCAACGTTTAAACCCACATTTTGTTAGT
>JABFPB010000428.1:9440-39132 GCA_022817645.1 Ceratoteleas bidentatus
AAAATGTGTGTCGCATATCTATTTCGTATAAAATATTTCTCCAATTACGTACACGTTTATTAAATTATAATAATTTCAGTGAAATAAGTCCAAAATATCACGAATATGTATGTCAGTAATTTTTCATGAACAATTTTTGCAAATTAAGTTATCATACTTGAGTTAGTTATTACTACTTTGAATATGGCACTAAACATTTTATGGACACCGATTTTATAGACAGTTCTCAAAATAATATCAAATCAAATTTTTTTATTGTTACAGTAAAATCTACCATTTCATAAAATCAACTCAATTGCTAAAGTGAGTTTCCTATAGTATTCCCACATGTATCAAAATTTACTTTCCAATATTGAATGTATTGCAGAGTATAAAATCAAGTTATCAAATTATTTCTCAGACACACTACTGATCGGATCATGAACTGTTACAGCATGCAATGAGCCATTTTTCTCTCAAATCATGCAGTCAATTTCGCTATAAGAATGCTTTCAGAAACTGTCATAATTTATTAAAAAGACTGTAATTATATCATCATTCCGTTTACCATCTTATTAAAATTTGATGAATTAATGAAAAGTTGATTCTTAATGTCCAGGTGATAATTTTACATTGACGAGAAATCTTTTCATTATAAAAGAACCAGTGATTTTATACACCGAAATGAGAAGTCTACGAAATGTATGCGAAATTTCTTTTTTTGTTATTAAATTATTTCACTATTAAATTTATTATTAAATTTTACGTTAAAAAGTATTAAAAAGTGTGTTAAATACTCTAATAATCAAATAAAAAATGCTACTATATGAATAATTAATAAATCAATGTTTAATTACTTATTAATAAAATGATTTTTTTTAATATTTGCAAAGAGTCGTTGCAAATATATGACAACTTTGAAAAATATGACAAATAATTTTAATAACTTTTATTAAGAAACGTTTCCCTATCGTCCGCATCGAACTGAAAATCTTTTTATTATAAACGGATTCCTGTCATCATGACTTGATTGTTTTAAGATTGAATAAATGAATGTTAAATCTGAAAATAAATATCCTTCCGCGTATTGAAACACCAAAAAAATGCTCAATTTCGTCTCCTTAGCGGCGCATATTAAGCGTGCAATTTTATTCTCGAAAGCGGCTAATGGCCGGACCACCTCCTTACGGCAGGCTCGTTTTGTTCGCCGGCGTTGTACTGTATTTGCGCGGTGAATTTATTCAAATTTCCCGTCGTACCTGACATACTCGATGTATAAAAGCGAGGACGCGCGTTCCTCCAGGGTAGCCATCGCTTCCTCGGCGTCTCTCGCCGTTTTCTTCAACGTGGGATCCGTCAACAGTCGGCCGAGGGGCGTTAAGGTTCCGGAGAGGCTGGAACACTCGCGCAGCTCTGACATTTCGAGGGCCAGTCTGCGTCCGGCAGCCTGCCATTCTATCATCAGGCTATCATACTCCTGAAATTAACGCGCGGTTCCAAATTTAAAGTCCCGCTTCGTTTGCTTTATCTCAATAAACATAGGCTTTAAATCGAAACGAAACGCCGGAACGTATAATTTTAGCTGGGTCCTGAATTTTGGCAGACAAACTCTAGACGATAGCTTAACGGTGATAATAGCAGTTCCATTGTTTCGGGGATTTCTATATCGTAAAGTATAGAATAATAGATAATTGTGTAGAGAAATTATGTATTATTTCCTGGGAAACATTGATATAATAATGTTTAAGAAAGTATATGAATGATTTTATAGTATTATCATTATCAGTGAAAAATATTACTTAATATTAAAAAATATTATAGAAATGTATTAAAAAATTTTTTAGAGCTGTTTTAAAAATTAAATAATATTTTAGAAATATTATAGAAATGCTAGATCTCCGGCTAATATAATATTTTTATAATTAAAAAATACTTTTAAATACTTTTAATATTTAATTTAATTTAATTACATTTTTTAATATAAACATTTTATAATAAATAAAAAATAAAAAATAATATATAAATATTTAAAGAACATTTAAAATTATTTTTTAAATATTATAAAAAATATAAAAATATTAATTTAGGACATCTAACATTTCTATAATATTTCTAAAATATTATTTAATAATAAAAAATATTTAACAGATTTAAATAATATTTTAAAAATATTTTTAAATATTTCAATAATATTGAAACACGATAATTCACTGATAGTGATATTTCGCAATTTTAGAACATCGTTTTGTATTATGAATTATTGTATTTTACGAATTCGTTTTGTAATAATATTGTAATGATTATTTTAATTTATTTTAAATTGAATAATATTAAAATAATTAATATTTTCTTGAGACCAGACACAAATCTTTAAAAAAATCTTCAACTACAGGAATACCTGAACAATAATGACAGAGGTGCCGCGATCACCGAATTTACTCGTGTTTGCAGAGGCACTTGCATTCCTCGCCACACATAGTAAGCAAACAAATTACGCGATCACCATAAAGGCCGCGCGTTCCGTTTAGACGCGGACGTAAAAATACGAAATTGCGGTGAGCGCGCGAAATTACAGAGCCGGTGCCCACGAATGGCACTGGCTCTCGAACGAATCCAAACACCCGGTAACTCGCTCGACGAGCATTCACACACGAACTGTCAGTCGGCATGAAGACGTCACCGGCGTTTACGCGTTTTTTGGTGCCACTCGGCGCATTATGCACACGTGAAGCGACGCATTTATCGGTCAGCCGCGTCACGAACCGGCGCGACGCTGCGGCCCCAATTATCTCACGGGCAAACGTGTTCCCGGGATGTCAATTTTTGGCCGTTAATTGTCCCCTCCGCGCGCCAAACGAGCCGACGACGCGTTCGGATTTTGCGCCGCGGGCGCGCAATTTTTGTTTCAAGAGAAGACGTGTTGATTCTGGGTCTTCAGATGTTTTCAATCGTATGCAGTTTCGGCTCAAGAATTTCGCAGGGATTGGTCTCGCGAAAATAATTGGTCCAATTAGGTCAAAAGACAACTTTGACTAGTATTATATCTGTTCTTTGAGGGGAAAAAATACAAAAGTTAATTTTCGAAATTTCAATCGCATATCTTGAAATTAAAATAAAATAACCTATCTAGGCTATTTTATTATTTAAATGTATTTCCTTAAAGTCACAGATATATAGTGCCCCAAATAATTTTGGAAAACATTAAAAATGTCTACTAATTGCCATGTAATGTTCCTGTTTTCAGTCATCTTGTTTAAGATCTGTTCAAATTTTAGATTTTTCATTGATTACTTTCTTTCTTGCATCATTAACTTCGATTACTTCTTCCGAGTTCCTCCAAATAATTCCGAGCTCTTTCGGCGTTAAAAAACCTTTAACCGGACTATTTTTCATCACGTACACACGTCGCGTTTGTTTTCGTAAACATGCCGGTACGTTCGTTTCGATCAAACATCGATTACTCGTCAGGAAGAAAGGCTACGAAAAGCGAAACTATACACGAGGCTAACTGTACCTTGAAGAAGGCGACCCACTGTTCGTGATTGTAATTCGTGTCGCGATTAGTAACGTATAGGTCCAGCGTTGTCTTGTCGATGCTGACGATCTGAAAGAAAAGCGAACGATTGTGAATGACGGCTGGTTTCTGTCGAGTGGCGTGCCCCTTTCGGGAACAAAACCCATCGACGCCGCGAGGGGACCCAAAACGTCTTTGTGGCCCACCAAAGCAGTCGCTGAAACGATTCTTTCGGTCCCCTCTCAGAGCGAAGTAATTAATCGGACAAAGTACTTAATTGGACAAAGCAATTCGACCGTTTAAACAAACTCGTCGGGACAAATATTTTGAATCGTGGGCTTTGGTTCTCACCTCTAGTCGGCTTCGAGTAAATAAATCGCCGGTGCTCCTTAATGGGTTCTGCAGCAGCAGTATCTGAGGTATTTTGATTTTGTTCTGAAATTCAACATCACGCTTTGTACGGACACACTGCTGTAAGAAACTTGTCGAGAGGCGTGCGCGCGCAGCTCGCACAGCGTCGATAATTACCTGGAGAAGAAATAGCGCTCGGTCCAGCAGAAGCATCTCCTCTTTCGTCGTTTCCTCGCGCAAGAGCAGGGTGAAGCCATCCTTCGTGCTTTCCGCGCTGAAACAAACGAAGTCGCGTGAAAAAGATTGTCAAAAACGTTACGTTTGCGAATTTGGTATTAGGTTGAAAAATTGCAGTTTTCAGTCAAAATATAGCGTCTCAATATAACAGAAGGTTTTGAAAAAGTTTTAGATCTTAAAAACAATAATGTTTTAAAGTTCTTTATAAGGTCAATGCTGAGGCAAAAATGAACATATATGGCGCATTTATATATTGGCCTATGTGGTATTTTCAACTTTTTGTGATTTTGCAGTCGAATCTCAGAATAATTACTGAAAACTTGCTGAACTCATGTTTCAGTCAGTTATAGAATAATTAAGGTCAATCATTTAATTTGTGAAACCACTGAAAAAAATGTGTAGAAATGTGCAATGAAAATATTTCAAATAAAATAATCATTATAAAAATAACAATAAAATCACAAGTAAGGTGAACATATCCATTTTACCCAATTCGACATTACACTTTTATGCGATAAAACTTGAATACACTCTTAAATATCTTCATGTTATGTAGAAAAGACTGTAATTTTGTGAAAATCCGATTATTTTAATACAACTTAATTTGATGCTGAAAGGGTTTATTTTAAACTGAATAAAAATAGGTAGTAGTTTTATATTAAAACTGTTCCTTTTATTATGAAAGGATTTTGTTTTATCGATATACTGAGCGGAAAATCCTTTCATTATGAAACTATTCCTTTCATGATGAAAAGATTGTTTTAAGAGTGTAATTTTATAACTTGCAATCAACTAGAGATGTGTAATGCTGCAACATCCTCTTAAGGTAGTGAACAGGTAATAAAATGAATGCGATTTGCAATGCAAAATATAAGCAGTTCAAAAAGTTGAAATTATTCGATAGAAAATATCTTAAATTACGAAAGGAATCAAATTTACATTTAAAAAAGTAAAATTCTTTACTGAAGAAATCGTAATCTTGCTGCAGTTTTGTAAGCATCTGAATGCAGTTTATTTATTTCACTAATCTTTCAACTGATCAGATAATTATAAGACTGATTACTAAGCTATCACTGAAACTGGCAGTACTTTTCAGGGATCGTTTATTGTCAGGGACATTTATTAGTAAATTCAGTAGATAAAGTTTTCAGATTGAATTTACTAGTATCATTTAATTCAACTGAATTTTATCGATATGAGAACTATTATCAGTGATCAAATTAGTGAAATTAATTCACAGTCAGATACAAACCAAATAAACAAATTTATTTGAAATATCAGCTTTAACGTAACAATGTTTAGAAAAAATGTCTATAATATCCATATATGTATACATATGTAAGACATGAATAAATGTATGTATATTATGGATATGTATAAATCACCATCTTATAAACATAATATATACTACGACATATTACGCTATATGTTTTCAATCAAGGAGAAGATTTTGTTTTTCAAATGGTACTTAATTTATCATTTTTCCCAAATATTTTTCCTAAAAATCACCACGAAACTTTATAACTTTTTCTATTATCATTATCCCAACCGTTCCATCAATCCATAGCATCACCTCCTATTAACTTTCCTTCGTCCACCATATCTTCCGAAAAAATCACTCAATTCAACTGACACGATTTCCCGGATAAAAAACATCTGTATTTTATAATCAGCTTTTGATTGAAAATTGGTCAAAATCCATCTAAACCTCATAAAATTATCTCATTTAGATACATTTTAGTTTGTTCTACTACTGTTGTTTGAACATCACTTTTTTCGAAAATACAAAAAAATTTGTTATGCTGGCGCGAATGCGAAAATAGACAACTTTTCTATTTTCGCATTCTCGCCAGCGCAACGGGAAATTGAGTTTGACCATGAATAGGGGTAATTAATATGGGAAAAATATTAGCTCGCCGTGCGGGATAACGATCTGCGGGCTTTACGATAATGGCGGGGCGTTCGAAATACAATAACGGCGCGGTGGATGTGGAATAAACGCGGGGCTAAAAATCGACGCGTTCGCAACGGCGATTTTACACTGGCCAGGCTAGGAACGGCACTGGCCGACGACCTTTTCCCACGTTCACTGGGTTACTATAACTCCCGTCAATCCGTGCGATAACATCTCGTGACTCGGTGAATCGAAGGCAGCGCCCGCGACGCGGTACTCGAGAGTATCCCAGGTGACGTTCGGGTTATGACACGTGGGTGGCGCGGTACACTTTGCATTTCAGAGAGCGTTTCGTCGCGCCGTCGGCGTTCCGAGTGTAACTTATTGGACGCGACTTTTGCGGTTTCGGGCGCGAACGTTTCAGGCAGTGAAATCGCGACGAACAAATTGTTGTCGCGTAGTAAATGAAAAACAATAAGATTTTGAATTGCATTTCCATTTCTATTTGTTAATAAAACGATATTTTGAAAAGCTTTGCACGTTACCTCGTGAGCTAATCTCAATTGAAATGTCTGCGATTTAACTTGAACAGTTTGAAATGATCTGATATGTTTATAGAAAAATGAATCACATAAATTAAATTTGATAATTTTAATTTTTGGAATTTAAATTTGATTTTGAAATTTCATTCTAAGTTATGTTAGAACACTGGTACGATGAGGCCAAGTGTCGATATTCAATTCGAACTACGTAATGAATATCATTCATTTATGTAACAATCTTAATTTTCCATGATCTGGAATTCGCTGGGAAAAATTTTTCAAATTCCAATGACTGAGAGTAGTCTTTTTTCGATTCAACACTTCGAGACAATGGAGAAAAGTTGTTTATT
The DNA here is from genome assembly GCA_022817645.1 of Ceratoteleas bidentatus. Taxonomy (NCBI): domain Eukaryota; kingdom Metazoa; phylum Arthropoda; class Insecta; order Hymenoptera; family Scelionidae; genus Ceratoteleas; species Ceratoteleas bidentatus. Next base: position 16,308 of record JABFPB010000428.1, read on the forward strand.
TGATTTAATCGTAAATTTTACCGAAACCTTCTCGTTTAGCATTTTCCCAAATCGTTCGAGACTCAAACAAAAGGCAAAAAAAAATTATATGAAAAAAGGTTTTCATATGATCGGTCCGAAAATAAAAGATTTTCACCAATTCCAAAATGTAATAAATTTTGCTGTCAATGAATCGAGTACATCGTGAATGTCACCCACTTGAACCGACAAATGTGTTTGTTGAAAAAACTAGTGTCTTTTTACTTTTCAGCGTTTTTCTAAAATGGTAATCTGTGGCAAAAGATGAGGTTCCCACAACAAACAGACCTGTTTTCGGTGCGCTGACGTTTTTTTTCCACGCCAGGCAATTTGTCTCGCCATCTAATACAAATCGACCTGGATTCAACTATCGGTTTACCCGGTTCAACTTTCAATCTAAGCGCGATATTAATGCACTGTAACAGGATCCGAAAAATGTGAAATGCGTGTGAAATGTTTAACATAATTTAATACAGTTTAACATTTGTAAGTGTAAGTTTCATTCTCCTCGGATAGTTGTCAATGGTTTACTAATTGTATAATCGCGCGTGGTGTGTCGTAACGCGACAAGGTTATAAAGTAACGCCGAATGCCTTCGTATGTGTATATATAACTCCTACGCAGGACCGATTCGATAGCCAAGATCGATGACCGTATCGCCGGGACAGTGCCGGCTCTTGTACACGCGCCTTTTTCTTTATGACGCGCGAAAAAAGGCACGTACCTCAAATGTTTATCGGCGTCTCAAAAGCGCCGTTTCTGCGCGCAAATTTTCTTCGAACAATAAACGATTTTCATTCGTCATTCGCTGACGACTAAATTCATCCGTAAGAGAAAACGATGTATTGTAACCTCAACAAGTAATATCGTACAAATTTGTACAATATTGAAGAAATAAATTTTTATTTTATTTAAGTAAATTATTCAGTACAATTGAAGCATTTAACTAAAGTTTAATTAATGTTTTTCAATTATTTAATTGATTAATTATTAATTAATTTTTTTATTTAGTTACTAATTAAATTAATAATTTTATTAAGTGTTTAATTAATTTTTTTTAATTAAAACATTAATTTTATAAGTATTAACGAAGTGTAATTAAAAATTGGTTGATATAACGATTACGTTATCCTATATACATGTGTATACTAAATATATGTGTATAAATCCATAAAAATTCACAAAAATGATCGATCTACATTGTGCATCGTATAGTTTTCTCCAAGAAAATGTTGTATTTGACTATTTAAAAATCAGGAAAATAATTTCATTGCAGATAAATATTTACAGTGTTTATCGCATAATCAAAAATTGGCTGGTTTTTCGAATTTTTAACGATCGATACATAAATACATAAACCTGATTTACTTTTGCATCAATAAATTATGTATACGTCGATGGTATCGTTTCATTAATTCGATAAATTTCGAAGAAAATAAAAAATGATCGTGCGAATCGAAGATGCAATTAAGTTCATTTATAATTCGTCTGGAAATTCGGTCAGGTGTATAACTGGATCATCGGGTATCCGCGTGCCCTTCGATCGTTGTATCTGCGCCATGACTTCGGGTCATCGTGATGTACGATACGCGATGACCCGTTCTTTAGAAACGTGATTTTATTATGATGTACAGTCCCGGCTATTCATTGTCCACCATAAATATCGATTATCCGGCAAATAAACATACGATATCAATTATCTGCAGAATTCATATATTTAGGCGCCCGAGAAACGTAGCGGCGTCTCCGATAAACTTCGCGTTAATTAAATAGTACAGTTATTTAATCGGTGCTGCGATCGTGACGCGTCCTTTCTGATTGTTAAGCGATGGTTGTTTTGAAAAAGGAGGACACAATGCGAAAAGTCGAATATTCATCGGCCTTTTTTGTCGGCGAGCTATTTTTGGCCTACACGCGCTAATTTGTGTTTCTATAATCGATTTGAATTGTTCCGCGCAAACTTTGTTCCCGATTTTTTTTCAAATGAAGGTCGAGCCCCAGTCAATGCGGGTCAAAAAGAAAGTAAAAAAATGCGAAAACGTGTCGGAGAGAGCACTAAAAAAATTGTGCGACACTTAAATTTAAATATTTGACTCATACAACGCCGATACTTTATTTTCTTCAAAAATAAAATCTTTTCTTCAAAAAAAAAAAAAAAAAAAGATTTCAATGAACAAACGTTTTGGAACCGAAAAAATCGGCAAAATTCCAACCGATTTTACCGTATCGCCTCGACAAAATTAGCTCAAAAATTTTAATTGGCTCCTCTCGTTTCCGCAAACCGATTCGAATCGGCGAACTCGTTCTTCGGTCTCGCGATCGATCATCCGACGAGCGCCGATTGTCAACGATCGGCAATCAATTAATCACCAATCTAATCGGCCGGGCGCATCACTGTCGTTAACATTCCGTCGCGATTTTTCGCCGCGACCCGTCCATTATCGGGCGGATATCGCGATACGGAAGATTGGAAGTGACTCCGGACCATTTAAATGAATGCTAATAGCCGCTCGCTCATATGATTTACTGTGAATTTTAATCACACGCGCCCGGCGGACAAATAACGAGGAAACGCGTAGATAGCGAGGTTCCCGTTACAATAGATCATTGCCGCGCGCACGTTGGAAAGCGATTTGCGAAAAAAGCGCGTCAAGCGCCGCCTGGAAAAGCCCTGAGCGATGCGGCGTGCCTTTCACGCGCCGGAAGTGCGCCTTTTTTGCGCGCTTTTTTCGACGCGAGCGCAGCGCGGTGGGTCCGAATTAAGTCGCATTTGCATACGCGGAAAATCGCGCTCGCTCGCGCGCGCACGCGCAATTATCGGCCGATCGCGCCGGATAATCGCGACGATTTACTGCACGGCGAGAGCGCAGTGGCGTAACCGAGCCGAGCGATCCGATCGGCATCGGGGGCGGCGGCCGCTGAAACGCCCGAGCTTCCACGATCGATTTCCGAGGCTCGCCGATTTTTCCGACCAATTCGCGACCGATAAGTAACTGGTTTGCATAGGTGCCTGGTCGAGGGAGGGAAAGTCATGGAGATTCATTAAAGGTTTGGCGATCGTTAGGAGAACGTTGTTTAGATGTTTCTTGACCGGTTCAAATTGTTTATGAACTTTCAAGGAATAGACTGGCGCCCAGCTGTGGGAGGTTCTCTAAACGTTAGTCGAAACATTGTTTCAAGGTTGCAAAACTGACCAACTTTCACGATATTTTTTAAAATAATTTTTAAACGGAGAGGTTGCATGAACGTTTGTAAAACGTTTGAAAAAGTTTATTCTCTTAAAAAATCCACGCGGAATCGAACTCGAGCCTTCAAAATGTCGAGAGTTCTAACATTCAGCCGAGAGACTATACGTGGACAAGCCTTTCTTATTGAAAACTCCCAGCATAAGTTTTCAGAAACGTTCAGAGAACCTATTTTAGGCGGTCTATAGGCAACGTTCCTATAGGCAACGTTCTGCTAACGTTCGTCGCAAATATTTATTGAACTTTAGGATCTGTTTGCAACTTGAAATTTTGGGGTAAAGAGATGAAAAACTGCATAGGGTATAATCTCATTTTTGAATCAAGTGAATCTTTAATTAGGTCGAAATCATTTTTTCACGGTAAATTGGAAACGTTTAGGTGAGGGTTTAGAAAGTTGACTTACGAATTGCTAGATACAGTTCAAACAAAGAAAAAACATGATTCAAAAAGTAAAATTAAGGTATTTCCCTTATGAAGAACCATATATTTGGGGTGGGAAGTGAAAATATGGTGATAATATCACTTGTCACCCTATTTTGACAAATCAAATTGAAACTGCTTTTATTGTTTTTTATATAGCATTAGTTCCATTGTTTTTTGGTACAATAAATATAAATTTCCTATTAATTGAATACAACATAAAAACAGAAATTTTTTGCTGTTTGTTGTTCATGTAATTTTGAAACTTTAATGTTTTATGTAAATATTGCCACGTTTTATTGTCCATTTTAATGTTTCTATTCGCATTGAATTCTGCGAAATCGTTTTTCAAATGTTATAAAAACATTTCAGTAATTGTTCACTAATTGTTCAAGACATGAGATTTTATGTAACTTTAAAGTCTGATTCTTACAATGTTATTTTTTAATTTGCCAAATTTTCAGCAATTAATTATAAAATTAAATATTCCAGCTTCTAGAAAGTCGAATTCCTTGGGAATTTTCCAAATCAAATAGTAGCCTCGTAATGAACCAGATTTAAAGTTTTATAGAATACTCATAATTATCTGGGAACTACCTTAAGCTTTAGTCTTGTATGTGTAACGATTAATCAATATTGTAAAATGTATAGCATTTCAAATAATAATCTGTTTTAGTATGTTTAAACATTATTAAGTGATAACATTGTCAGGAAACAATAGAAATCGGTTTTATTATACGAGTGAAACGATTTACAGAAATAATATTTATTCTTCGACACTCGCCTAAAAGATTTCTAAACAGCACTTCTTTAATAGAAACATTCGTTTACTGCAATAGGCATAATCGTTTCATTTGTATAAATAGAGAAACATCGTATAAAATTACAACGTGAAAAATGCCCTCAAGTTTTGTCACAATAGGATTTATACTGTCAGAATGCAAACGGGTTGACACAAACCGTAGTATGTTGTAACAACAACACAGTTTTAAAAGTGCAATAACAGTTTCTATTTTTAATCGCAAATTTAATTAATTTTCCTACTAAGCCATCGTACAATGTAAAAAAATATTTCAATTCGAGGCAATCCCTTACTTTCAAAATTACTGTTTTTGAAGTTCGTCCCAAAAAGTACACATTTACAACACAGTGGTTTTCGAGAAGAAATATTTGTTTTGACACGAAATGTATTGTTATAACCCACAACTTGCACCAAAACCCATGTTTTCTATAGACACGTGTTTTTCCAACGAACTGAATAGAGTGTTGAATTGAAATGCATTACTTTAGATGACATTTACAAAACGTTTCAATTATCTGTGACGCACAGTTATGCGTGTGTTCGTTCCTGACAAATCGTTTCAATCGCGCGCGATGGAATGTCATAATCGCTCTGAAATTGATACTCATTTTCGTTTCTGTAAATCATTCGTATTAGCGTTTGTCAAACGAACCGCGCCAACTTATTAAGTGTACTTTGAAAAGGAAGTAGGGAAAGTCAGCCAACAGCGGAGCACCGTTAATGGTAAGCCATTGTGAATGGCATTACAACAGTCGTCAGGAACGATGGAAAAATGCGACACTCAAATTAATGTACTACAATCGTTTAGAAAGAACTTCAGCTGCTTGCGAATATTACAAACAATTTTGTCACGTGTACAATGACAATCGATGTTAACGAAAGAAACCATTAAGTTAAAAAATATTTCAAAGTTAATACATTGTACTTTGAGATATGTAGATATTAACGGATCAACTGAGTTAAACATTGCAGTCGAACAATTGATCGAAACTATTTATGGTTACTTAACAATATTAACACTCCATTATGTCACGTTGCTATTCCATTTTATTATCCCCGACGTAACATATGAATAATTCGATTGTTACAACTTTTCCTTGCCACCTGACATGCGTTCTACCGTGAAACTTTCTCTATATCAATTATTTAAACATACACCTTATTACCCGCGACAAAGAACCGACGACATTTAAATTAACACTTGAAATTCCGCTAACAAATCATCCTCCCGAGTCACGATGGAACGTAATGATCCCTTATTAATTATCACGTCCATGTGAATTATCGTCTCTTTTTGCGAAGACTCGCAATGCATCGGCTACGACCTAACAACGCGAAGAACAATAGGCGAAGTGTTTCAAATGGTACCGGGATTCTCATAGTCGAAAAAAATATTATTTTTTAAAGAACAATTTTAAAGAACAAAGTAATTCTTAAATCAAACACCAAATCAGCGAATAATATTTTGCAGATTCAAAATTTAATAAAATCATTAACAAAAACTGAAGATTAATTAAATATAATCTGACATTCTTTTTTTACAGTGAATATTACGGAGTTTCAGATTACAAAATTACCATAAAAATAAGAAATAGTCCAGAGAAATGCAGCGACACTAAAATAATAGTACATTAAAAAACTCCTAAAACTTGAAAATAAAACCTTTTCTATTTTTTTCAAAACTAATTTGTTCCTTTGAATAGTTTATTTTAAACGTTAACCATTATTTTTAACCTTCCAAAAATAGTCGACAAAAAAGCCGTCGATATTCTGTCGGTTTCGTGGCCGACAATTGCGACCGCCGCGAGGCGGCGGCGCATTTCAGCTCGGACGAATGAAAGTCCGTGTTAAGTCTGCAATTTGTCATTGGGACAAATTATGCACACCTATTTGTAATTTGTATCGTTAGCATAATGTAAGCTCCGCGTAATAATGGATGACAATAAATTAAGCCGCAGTTTTTGCGAGTCCGAGACGAAAAAGCGGGTCCGCTCTCGTAGCCCGCATTCGTTCGCGCGCAATAATTGAAAACTGTCAGCGGAGGAAAGAGGCCCGGCAGAAATAAATCACGCGTCGGCGTGAGAATTTCGCCGCGCGGGATCCCGCCGGCTTTGTTTACAGTCGTCATAATTACGCGCGATGATTGCGCGAAACTAGCGCCGAGGGAAAAAAAGGGCGCAAGAAAGAAACAGTGGAGGGAGGGAAAGAGAGAGAGAGAGAGAGAGAGAGAGAGAGAGAGAGAAAATGAAGCGAGAGCGTTTCATTGACTTTCGGATAATGACACTTCATGGTCGATCGCATCAAGATAAGGGGCAGGGAATTGTATCAGCTGGACGTAATGCGCCCACAATCGCGTGGAAGTTGAATGGAAATAGTTTGCAATGTTTCGAGTTTTCTATTGTCAGGAAGCTGAAGAAGAGAGGAGTTTTTGCTATGACCATAAACAAAGTAATTGGTTTCATTGATAATGTTTGTAATGGTAATGTTTTGTATTATTTTTTTAATTTTTTTTTTCATACTAATAATAGTTTTGTATGGAATTATTTTATTCCAATGTTTAATAGACCCTAAGAATATGATATTCCAGGAATTAACCCAGAATATTTTTGTGGAATAGTGTAAATCTACTAGGAATATTTCGAAATATTCCGAAATATTTCTGGTATATTCTAGGATCATTATTTGTTCGGCGAAATAATGTACTCAGAATATTCCGGAGAAATATTTTCAGTATGAACTGGGAACGTTTCTGGAACATTTTTGGAACACTGGGAAGAAATGTTTTCTTGGTTTATTCCTGGGAGATTTTTTTTTAAATCCCAGAAATATTTTTCTGAAATATTATTTTGACAAAAACAATAGTACGCAAGAGGTCTCGAACTCATGTCCCCCCAGTGACAGTCTGCGACTCTATCCGCTGAGCCACCACGACTCAAATTTGCCCTCAATAGTAGCTGCCACTTGTAAACAGACATTTATGGAATGTACCAGGAATGTGCCCAGAATGTACTCAGAATATTTTTCTTATATGTTTGAAATGTTCTATAAACAAAAAGAAATCATTTACTTACACCGGTAAATTTTTCTATAAATATGGTAGAACACTCTTTCCACCAAAAATTTCGCCACAAAACAAATCGCTTTCGACGAGCAGATTTCTAAGCGATTTTTCGCAGACACCCGCAGGTGTCGCGCGCGAAGTGTCGGCGTAATCGTTTGCGCGGATTAATGAACCGCGAATTTATTGCCGAGTAACACCGGTCGTTAGCGAGCGCCCGAACGCTCTCTCTTTCGTCGGGCGCGTCACTTCTGCCGTCACTTGGCTCGATTCCGACGTTCGCCAGCGGCGCGACTCGTCGCCCGCGCGACCCGTTGTTTATCGCCGCGGAAGCGCCGATCGCGCGCGAACCCCGTGATCAATTTCGATTTAATTGGCCGATCGCGGATCCGCGGCGATCGACGATTGTTCGACGCCGCGTAATTTATCGATTACCGTCCGGACTTTTTGCCTTTTTCCGTCGGGAAATCGAAAGTGCCGAGCGGCCGGATTTTACGCGGGAAGAGCAATTCGGTTTTGATTTACTGCCGGCGGGCGCTTTATTGCTGATTAAACTATAAATTTCAGTGGCGCGCGGGAACCCCGTGGCTTTTCGAAATTTTGTTCGGCGCGCTTTGTTGCCGGAAAATGGGTAACGAAAATGGAACGCGCGATTGGAAACGAGGTTTCCATAATTGGTGAATGTGCGGTCTTATGGTGGTTTTATGGGGAAGGACAATATACTTTGGGAGGAAAATGAGATATTAAATATATAATATTACGTTGTTTTTATTATTTACATATTATTTTTTACATGTAAATATTTTATATGTAAATAATTGTATATATAATAAATATTAAAAATATAATTTGTTTAATATCTCATCTACATTCTAACTGTTCTAATGCTAGACATTTGGGTGCATTTATTTCTACACTTTTCAGCAATTTATGATAATTTTATAGAAAATGTTTTCCAAGGTTGCATTTCTGCGGACATTTTAGTGTAATATTTTTTCTCGTTTTTGGCGGTTGAAATGCAGAAAATATTTTGCGCTTGAATCTTCTATCATTCGGATCTCGTCGGTCTCGGAAAAACACGCTTGATCTTTTGCCAAGAACGAGCTGCTTTGAATTGACCAGCGCATTTCTTCGAATTCATTCGCGTGATGTGATTTATGGTTTTTATTGAACGCAATGAGATTTAATACGATATTGCTCGCTTCTCGGAAACGCGATATTCGTAATAAATTGCCGCATATCTTATAATTGACGTAGCGACAGACATTTCTTTCTTCGTTTTCTTCGCGGAGAAATGAGTTAACACGAGTTGTTTGCACACACTGTGTATCGAAAAATATGGAGTGAGAGGACCGGGGTAGGAATATCCCTAAACTATTTTTCAGAAATTACAATGTTGCTTTTACATTGAACTCTATCAATTTCCAACAACTATTTGGAGTTGTGAAAATGATGAAATAAATTTTTCAAAAACTCCTAAAGTAACTATTTTTCAAATACAAATTTTCAAAAAATCTCAAAATAACTTCCTGCACACTTTCAAAATATTTTCGGTAATTTAACAGCTTCCCGTTACAAATTTTAATTTCCACAAATTCACCTATCAACTAATTTCTACAAATCCATTAACGTCCATCGCTGATTAAAAAACTGCTTTACCAAGCCATACAAATAACCATTTCTCATTAAACACCGAACACCGTCAGCATCTGCGTCCCCACTCCAACATTCCTCAATCCTCAAAGTACCCTCCAACCAATTAACCCTCCGAATCTCACGAATTCGAAACGTTTGATTTACAATTCCCAGTACGCCTCCAGAAATACACTTGCCAGGACTCTGGCGCCGATTCGTAGTGACTTGTAACGCCGCGTTTCGAGGGGCGAATGCTAAAACAAGCAACCGAGTCGAATCGTCTACCAGGCTATCGCCATTGCGCGAGCTCTTGTTTCGAGGTCTTGCATTGAACGATCAAAGGTTTTTGTCAACCCAAAAGGAATGAAAGGAAAATGAGCGTCCTTCTGCGCTCCCACAGGGAGCCGCCAGAGCGCCCATAAAGTCGCACGACGGACGATACTGCAATATCGAAGTCGCGGCTCCGTGCACGTGCGCGCATTTTCACATGCTCGCGCAGTTTTACGGTCACGCGGCTCAGTCAGGCGCGCTTAAACGGGCGTCATGTCGGGCTCGTAACGTCGCGGCGACGACTGCGTTTAACGAGCGCAAACACCGAAACGAACAGCATTTTTCCGGGGTTTCCCAATTACCTGTCGAGCAATGAGAATTGAGAATGCATTTTTAGAGCGCTGAGTTTTCGGAGTTCAAATGTAATTCTGTTTTTAGTATGGCAAAGTAGAGTATGTAAAATAAGAAGTTATAAGGAGACTTTGTTTAATTCCCTAATATTTTGTACATATCTTCAAATATTTTTTGTAATTTATTTAGAAAATATTTGAATGTCCAATGTCAAAATTATTTACAGAATATTTTTTACATTGGAGCATGTTTAGAATAATTAAGTTGTTCTTAGACATATTAGTGCCGAAAAAAATACAATGACTGAGACGAGAATTGAACCGTCAATGCTCAGTTTGCAGTTTGACTGACTTGTCCCCCAGTTGTTGGAACATCTTATAGATGAGTCATCGCGATATGACTATCTTATCACAATATGATATGGCTTGCCTTATCATAACCTGATCATGACCTGACACGGTTAGCCTTATCAAATGATGTGGTTTCCTGACCAAAATCTGAGAAGGCCATGATCAAGTTGCCCTATCATAACCGCCCCATCATTAGTTTGCCTGATGAAGCCCTAGTGTGGCATGCCACTTAAGGGGTGTGCCACAGGGCCTTACTGATTCGACTCCATGCCTTATCAGGATTCCTCATTGGAACCTTATATAGTTTTCATCAGTAATCCTGTGATGATGTTCAAAAATCGTTTTCCATTAGTTTTAACTCGAGTATATATTCGAGTCAAAATTTTGTGACACTTGCAAGATGTAATAATCTCAAGGATAAATTACTACAGATCCTAAAATGGGATACATAAGATACGAGATGTGAGGAATTTCGCATTTCAGTAAAAAGGGATAACTCAAATAAATTATTGTAAAAAGGGATACCTCAAATAGTTTACAATATGATGGCCTCAGTGGCTTTCAGCTGATTATTTGCAATACGAATTTGGAACCTTACCTTGGCAGTCGCCCGAGGTAGAGGAAAAAAGGCGCCAGTTCCCGCGCGGAGAGGGCTCCCGCCCGACTTGGATCACTTCTGTACTCGAAAACAGACCTGCCTCGTACGTCCGTGTAACCTGTGAAAAGAATTAATTTCATGACTTTCATCTCTTTTATATCATAAAACAAATTACTTTTTATTCCACCTTAAGTCATCATTCGAAAAGTTCAAACCACGTTTCTAAAAATGTGTTTCTTCTTATCAGAACCATTTTTTACTGAACCGACGGTCAGTGTTTGCGGAAGTCCATCTGATTAATTGTCGTATGTTAATGTCCTCTTATCGTGCCAGCACTCGGAAAAATAACGTCATCCAGAGACACGCTCTAATATATACAAACACCAAGTCAATCAGCCGCCCCGGGGCTGATTGACTTTCGCGTCGCGCTCATTCGCGGCACTCCGAGAAACGCTGTTCGAACAATTAAAATAAAGCATCGGCTTAATGGACAAATAACTGGACACGCGCAATGATTTTCGTTCGAGACGCCCGACAACCGGATCGAAGCGCGCAAAAAGCGGCATTATTCTAATTTTAATTGCTTATTACTTGTACGAATTTGATTAGCGCGCGCAAAAAAGGGACCGCTAACTTTAATGCGGCTATGCAAATAGATTATCAATGTTTATTAACAGATACGCGGCGCGCAATGACGCTTATCTATTCATCCGTCCTTAATCAGTTTGACACCATCGCGTAAATCTCAGTCGACCACTTCCTCGACGGAAAAACAAAAACATTCAATTACTCGGCTCGCGCGGCTTAAACTGTTATTATTATTACATCGTTCGTCATTTATCAGGTCGCATAATCCGGGATATCATAATTTTCGTCGACGACGTAATTTAGCGGTTCCGCGCGCGTTGCGGCTTAAATCATCTGCCTGGCTTCAAATGGGGCCTTCAATGCCATTTTCTTCAGCCATATATATCATTCATATATACATATATATCCTGTGGAGAGAGAGCAGAATTGTTCATTTTCCACCCAAGGTGGAAATTAGAGGGAGGAAAAAATCCGCGGGCGCAAAATAGCATTTTACGCCCCCATTCTGCACCCAAGGGTGAAAAAGAATTACTTTGCGCCCGATATACAGACACGAAAAGTTCATGTTTTGTGCCGGTGAATAAAATAGTTTATTTTTTCTATAAAATGGACAATATATTTCATTTTTTCTGCAGGTTGGAAAAAATGCATTTTTCGGCCGAACGCCACGCGCCGCGGTCCGATGTCGCGAGATTTCTCGCCGGATGATAATTCATGCGAGCATTAAGTTAGCCAAGCAATTACGGTGGCAACGCGGCGATGTCTCATCGGTTAATCGCACCAGCCGGCCTGTCGCTTCGGCTCAACGGACTGACGCGCTGCGCCGCGTTTTTCCGGTTCTGCCGCGGCCGCATCGAGACACCGGCTAATTCCGTCGCACTTGTTTTGCTCGGCGCTGGAATACGTAATTTGCGGTTTTTTGCAGACGTCAGTCAAAATACGTAAAATTAATCGCATTTTTTGGGCGGCGGCATTGAGAATGTTGCGGGGTGTATTTGCGGAGTTCCGATGCGTTGTGCTGAAGTGTGAGGCAAAACTAGTTTGGTAATTAACAACGTTGTAGGGATGAGTTTTTTGGAGTGAAAGAAATCGTATTCTTGTACGTAAAAGTGTTTTCTAGGAAAGTACGAGGTTCTGTGATTGAGTCGGTGCTGCCATCTAACGACCGTTTTGTGAAAGAGATAGTAGGATAGTGTTACGTATGGACTATCGATGAGGAATGACGAAAAATTGGCATCTTCATTTGATAAAAATTGTGAAAATTTATGGAATAGCAAGAAGGATTATTTATCTTACCTTTTCTTATTTTGTAAAAAATGTATTTGTGAAAAGAAATGTTCAAAAAGTGAGTTTACATCAGTAATACTGAATCTATTTCAAATTAATGGTTACGGAAAATAGGTTAAACATTAGTTATAGAATATTAATCTTATATATCTTGTTCGATTCGAAGTGGATACGATTATTTGAATAATAGTGTAATAGTTATTTTATAAAAGTTTAACATTAGAAGTGTATTTGATTAATTATCACCATATGAAATTTTTTTGCTCTAAGGTCGTACCGATCACAAGACTTGTCTATGTTTAGAGAACTTAAAAATGTCTTCAGTCAATTACCTTTGTTTTCCAAAGGTTGAGTAGATCATTAAAGAGTTATTTAACAGTGAAAAAGTATATTCGTTTGCACAAAAGAAATCGATTTTGATCATTAATTTTGCATTCTGGTTCCTAATACTTCAAATACATTATAAACTTTTCTTTTCAATAAATAAAAGTTCATTACAATAATTTTATTTAATTAAATAACAATTATTTACAATAATTTGTTAAAGGAACGAATAATATTATAATATTTGCGATGCATTGAGCTAAAATCTACTTTTTTCCACATTGTCTGCAAAGTAGATCAACCTCAATTCCTGAACTAAATACTCAGAAATTTACGACTCCCAAATCTGCAATTACGCCATAACATCGTTTCCAAAGTTACCTCGTTCAGTTAAAACGTAATTATGACTTAACCCTTTCACAATTTTGGCTTCACTTACTCACTAATTAATTTGCAAATTACTCCTCGCAAAGCAGCGTTCCTTTCAAGCCGACTCAAGGCATCTGTCGTTAGTTGTACCACTCCAAAACCCTCAATCCTTTTCGCGCAAAATGCAATTTTTCGACGAAAAAAACTTTTTTAGTTCGTTTTAACAACCGCCAGAATTGCAGCGACTTAACGTTAAGTTCGTTTTCGTTACTCTCTCATTAAATGCCGCCAAGTAGTTTATAATTTCACGAAGTTTGAGTCAAACATTTTGTGTATAAAGCCGGAAAAAGCCCCTGCAAATTTTAATTATTCAATAATAATTCTAACTTCTTACAATTACTTAATTTTCTCCACAAATTTACAACTCTTTTTCATCACCTCGAAACTTTTTAAACATTTTTTTAATTTGTAGCAAACTAATTTCGAAATCGAAACTCTAACTTGCCATCAAAATGCCCCTCAATCAGATCACGAACGAGCGAGAAACATGGCCAATTTCAGGACCCAACATCAGGCCTGATATTTATGGATCATCAGCGTATAATAGCCCGAACCTTTTTTGCTTGCAGCCGCACGAAAACTTCTGCACGTAGCGCCGCCGCCGTAAGTTACGAACGGCCCTCGCTGAATGGGAATCGAAATAATCGCAACCGCCGGGCGAACTTTTACGCGGTCGTAAGAGGTCATTTAAGATTCGACTTGCGTAACAGTGAGCTGCTCACGCATCTGTTGTTACGTTAATCGAGGTGCATGCATAGTGCTTTGTAGCGGGACCAGTCGACTTTTTTCCACGGGCCACTCAGTAGATCGAATTACGACCACGCAATTCGCGCCGGGAAAGCGGATACTTCCAATAAACCAATACGTAAAAGTGGAATATAATAAATTTGTAATCAAACACCCGCACGGGAAGGGGGTTTGCGATGGGAAGGGGGTTCAGGTCGGCTGAACTTTAAAGTTCATACGGGTTGCCGAATGATTCGCCTTCGTCGTAATGATAAAGCAGTTTGCCCGATGACAGGCGTCGTTATTCAGATACCAAATATCGGCTGAATCGTACGTGTGAAACGACTGGAGCGAAACGGCAAAGGCATTTCGATTTCGACAAAACTTTTTAATGCGACAAATTTTTAACAAAGGTACATTTTTGCATGCAAAATGTTGTTTGGGTACAGAAAAGAAAAATAATTTTTTTTTATTTTGTGCATGAGAACTTCGATTTCCCACCCTGAAAATTAAGATGAAATTGGCTGTTTCTTTTCTAGTTTTTTAAAAATAACAGTTTGCTCCAAATAGCTCCAAATTTTAACAGTTTTATAACAGTTTGCTCCAAATTTTGTTTTTCAAGCCTTCGCTTGAAAAACAAAATGAGAATACAGAAGTAATATTGATTCTCAAATTGATATTGACGAAGAAAAAAAATTGACAAACGTCTTGACAAATTCAAGTACAACTTGAATTTCATTTGATAAGGTAAATATTTCAATGGAATTAACAATGTCACAATCATATCATTAAATTCGAAGAAGTAGAACTCTAAGCAGTCAATTCTGCTAACTTGCGTACATCGTAACTTTTATTATTTTTATGCTTTGAAAACCTCTGAAACTCCCGAAATACCTCTGAAAAACTTTAAATGCTTCTGAAAACCTCTAAAAATTAGGATTATCATAGTTTTTTCAGAGCACTTTTCAGAGATTATCAGAACACTTTTCAGAGGTTTTCAGAGCATTTTTAAGAGATTTTCAGAGATTGTCAGAGCACTTTTAGGAAAGTTAAAAGCAGTTTTCTGAAATTTTCAGAGCACTTTTCTGAGATTTTCAGAGCAGTTTTCATAGATTTTCAGAAGTTCTTAAAGCATTTTTAGAAATTTGTAGAGAACTTTTCAGAGATTTTCAGATCATTTTTCAGAGATTTTCAGAGCACTTTTCAGAGATTTTCAGAGCACTTTTTAGAGATTTTCAGAGATTTTCAGATCACTTTTTAGAGATTTTCAGATATCTTTTTAGAGATTTTCAGAACACTTTTTAGAGATTTTCAGAATACTTTTCACAGATTTTACGAGGTTTTCAGAGCACTTTTCAGAGATTTTCAGAAGTTTTCAGAGCACTTTTCAAAGATTTTCAGAGATTTTATTTCTACAAAGGCTTGTGCCGATTATAATTTTTCCTATTACTTACTTTAGTCCCACAACTCTCTTAACTTTTACGGTAAGCACATAGCATCTCTACATTTCCTAGCATCTACAAACCCATTTTCCTCAATCCCCACCAAACCCATTTACTCCACCTTAGACTATCCCTGTCATTTCGGTGACACGAACCACCCGAAAAAACCTAACCCGACCGTCTCATTACGGAAAATATTTTGACACCTCTCCAGCCGATATTCGCTCGCAGGATGTCCATTTGTCGTCTACTCCTAGCCAATCGTTCGATCTAGAATCCGTATCGCGATCTTCGATCGAAAATCGCGCCGACTTGAAACCTTGAGCCGCCGTTTTTTCCTCGCTCGCGTTTCGTGATCGACGTTGAATAATATCGCGATGACCGAGAGTGTTTTTAGCGAGGTCAATTAACCCGTCGGGCTGAAAGTAAGTTTCCACCGCGGGAAAAAACGCGCTTCGGCATCGGCCGCGGGAAAAAAGTGCTTGTAATAACAATAAGAACACGCTGTTATCGGATCGTGGATGACAACTCTGTTATCGTGGCGCGACTATCTCGGGGCTAGTTAGCATTCCAACGGGACCAGATTCAACCTGACACCTCGACAACGCTTTGAATAATAATCGTGCGTCAGTGCAGCAGTTATGCACACGTGTGCATTTCGCCACATGTCGGGTCTTTGTTAATCAATAATTGATGTGACTTGCGCGAATAATCATTCGATCATTTATCACCGCGCCGATAATCGTGAATAGAATTTCATGCGCGTGCGCGGCGCAAACATTGTCTATAAATCTCGGACATTATATTCATTAGGATTAAATTGAATTCGTATAATTTTATGCGTTAGCGAGCGCGCATTTGCAAACAATTCGAGTGCGTGTGGGTATTCGAGTCAATTACAGCGGAATTCCCATTTTTCAGGTGATCGTGCCTGCGAATGCTGTCCTATTATCGAGTTTCTTAATTGCCCAGGCAATTGATGCAAGTGGGACTAAAAATAGAAAATGGGCTGCGGAAAAGTGAGCGACTTTTTTGAGATGGGCGGAATGCGATTGGTTCGGATGTGATTGAAAATGGTTATGCGTTTTCGCGTATTTCGTGCGACTTTATAGATTTGTTTGCGGCTGGGAATTGAGTGGGTATGATTGTCAGGGAGGAATTTCGCAGCTGTTTGTTTTTTGTTGCAGGTGAAATTACAAGCGTTTTGTAATATGCCAGATGCGAAGTGGTGATTGTGCATTCACGTTTTTAATCTTTGCGGATTCTGTGTGACGCAGAGCAACACATTAAGGCGAGTTACAAAGATAGAGTGAAAGAAAAAATGAAGCAGAATGATTAATGGTGGATGATTGATGCAAACGAGCGAGTGTTTGGGTTGAGAATACGTTTTCTTGCGATAAGTATGGCGATAGTTAACATAATAGCATATTAGTATCGTTATTCTGTTGTACGTCTGTCTAAAGCAATTGTACGAAGTTAAAAGTCGACTGTTTAATTGTTGGCAAACGATGTTAAATAATAATTCTAGTTTTCATTCTAAAATATGATATATCAAATTTTCTTTAATTGCATTTTACGAGTTGGAATTCATATAAAAAATTACATTTTCCTTCCAAAATATGTTTAATATGTTTGTTAGATCTCTTTTGCAACCTTTTTTTAAATTATAAATACACGAAAGTTTACCTTCCAAACCATCAACACTTATCAAAGTAACTTAAAACTTAAAAACACACGGAATAGATAAACGACAGTAACCCGACACTTTCTACCCAATTAATAAAATTCCGGTCTCCGCCGAAGTCCAATTAGAGAAGCCTAATAAGACGAAATGATTTCGAGCACACCGGTCCTCGATCCAGGTTGACACGCTGCCAAACCCGAATTCTACGAACCTTTCCCCTTTCCCCTTTGGTACCAATGATCCCCTGGGAAAAGACAACAAATCCCCTTCTCATTTTGTCCCAGAAACTGATAACGAATATATTGAAAGAAATGAGTTTCCTGGTATTTAATTTTACCTTCAGTTAGAAACGACCACTTTTACAGAAAGTTTGCAGGGAAGACGTTATACCATCAAAATTATCACATTATATTTCTACAAATCCTATTTCTACTAGAAGAAGCCCATATATACAATCGAATTAAATCAAAATTTTTTTTATTTCCTTTTTTGTTTTTATGAAAGATAAAACAGTCTTTCACTTCTCCAATTATCTGAAAAGTATGTAAGATAATTTGCACAATCTTTTTGAAGTAACCTACACTATCTACTATTATTTAACGTCCAGTTTTTATCAATTTGTATGGGCACTCGTACACAATACGTTTTGACAGCGTTACTGACTATGGTAATTTTTCATCATACTTTTTTCTCCTACTACGGTCAGCTGTTTTGGTGTTCCGTCCGAACGGCGAATCGTTCGCCGTTATGTTATTGTTGGCGTAGCCGGCGGCAGGAAATCGGGCGTGCGTGGTAACTCGTGAGAAAGATGAACGATAGGTCGATAGACACGTCGGTGCGTGGCCGTTTAGCCGGTGCGCCGGCGGATTTACGATCGTCGCGGCGCGTTTTCTGTACGTACGCCTAACTCGGCGCCGTAAATCTGGCATTTCTAATTACATGCCTCGCAGGTTCTTCGCGGATCTGGACGAAAACGAGACGGGATTTACGCAGCCAAAAACGAGCGGACGCGCAGATAACATCGGCCGGTCGGGTGGTCCGGCATTCCGAATTCACGAATCCAAATTGTTTCGTCGCGTTGCGCCACGATTATGCGCGTCTTTCGTTATTTGTCGCGAGATTTTACGGATAGATTAAGGTTTCGGAGAATTTTAATGCCACGGATTTTGGGCTTTTCAATCCAAAGTATTTTAAGGGTGAAGTAAATGAACTTTTTCTGCAGCTGGAAAGTCTTTTTTCGAAAGGCTAGTGAAAATACAAATTTCGAGAAAATGTATAATTATTCAATTTGTTTAGATATTTTAATGAGTTATGAAATATGAAAAATCTAAAATTTTGTCGAACATTATGAGAATATCGAAAAAATCTCAGGAAAAAGAAAATAAGGAATTTTAAATGTCGATTTAAAAGTTCTTAAATCTGAATTAAAAATCCTTAAATTCTTGTTCTAAAATTGTGTCATCAATTTCCATGTTCCCAGATTTTATTTCTGCGCGATGTGAAAGGATATTTGCCGTTCCTTTTTGACACTGGAAATTGGCGTGGAGAATCGTTGTGTGCTGTTTCGAGCGAAATAAGTACAGTAACAACTCATCATCTCGTCTGAAGTTGCGATCGGAGGAAACGCGGCATAATTACAGAACACCCTCTTCCTGGGCGTCAGACAAAGCAACAGTTACACCAGTCGTCCGTTGCAGTTTCGATTTTTGATCAGTCGCGATGCGCGCAACAACAGCCAGTATTTCACAAATATCCGCGGACGTTTATCCCCGTAGCACCGTTACCGACCGGCAGGCACGTCATTAATTACCGCGGCACGATCTTTCCTGGATCCTCGCGAATCTCGCCCCAGGCACGCATAATGCGGTTATGCATATGGGCGACCGAGCGTTCGCACACATCGTCGCATCTGATCCAGAACGGGGGGAGATATTCATGCGTCGCTAATGCAGTTTGTTCGATCGCAGCGACTGGAATGTTGGACAAACGGAGTATTATTTCCAGATCCAGTTGTGCGTCGGGCGTTTGCAAATTGACGGGACAAATAAGCGAGATTTGCTGCCAGACAATTCCAATCTATGAGACAATCCAATCCAAGAGAGTTTTTCGATAAAAATAATCGTTAATCGTATTTTATATCTTTTTTTTTTGAAATTACATTCAGAAAAATATCGTTTTGAATGAAAATGATTCGTGCCTGAAAAGAAAAATCAATTGAAAAGGATTTCTTTTTGATAGAAAAGTAAAACTTTCTGATGTCTTTAGGTTATTAAGTTCCGAACTGTTTAAATTTCCAAAACTTTTGGTAGGTTTTGAGACTTAAACATTTTTTATGTGAAAACTAATTTTTGGAAGTCCAAAAAATTGGTATGATGAGTGGTTTTTTTGTTTAAATCTGATCGTTGACAAAATCGCGAGGCAATGCTGTCAAGGTTGTGTCGTTTTCACCAAGATGACTAATGCGGCGAAGAAACAATAATCCAAAATAAATATGAATCCGAAAATGTCGCTGCAACGTGGCGGGCCGGACGTTTCGAAATACAATAAAAATGGAGAAACTTTTAGAAAGTAAAATTGTATTTTATTAGTTGCGTTATCTTATCTGATGCGGGAGGTGGAGCCAAAGGCGTAACCCTTAAAACAATGTGCACGGACGCTCGGGTCCATATTTTTTCTTCATTATTTCGTGGCGCGCGTTTCACTTCGCCGACGCGAAAAATTACAGCGTTTAGGCCTTTATCGTATTAATTGTCTTTTATTGACTCGCGGCGGATCGCTTTCCAAAATACGCAAATTTCTCTTTCGCCGGCGCAATTAAACAAAAATTGCCGACGAAAATCAATTAATTGCTGCACTTAAAACGAAATTAGGTGAGTATTAACGAGAAAGTACTTTTTTTGGCAAACGACGCGCGCCGGCGAATTGAAAGTTTTAAATTACACGCTAAGTGATACGTTTCTCGGACTGTCGTCGGCCGCGCGTCGCGCTTGTTGCAGATACTTGTTTCGGCTAATAATACCGTCACGTCCGTTTGTCAACAAACGTTTTATCTTCATTTGTAGTAAGTCACGAAGATAAACGAAGCTTCTTCTCCCGTGGCTTTCAGCGCAATTCGTCTGTCATTGACGACTGGGCGAATTAAATCGAAGATTAAAAAGTTGGACCATTTTTTATCGCGAAGCACCGTGTAATCAGGCACCGAGTCATTTGTTATTCAAAAGTGCAAGCTGTTGCCGCTTGGGAACAACTTGATACGATTATTACCAAATACAGGCGCAATTACGTCGACGTTGAGCCGTATAAATTGAACTCCGCGAAAGTAAGAGCAATAAGTCGAGTAATTGCCGTTATAAACGTATATTTCCGATATATTCGCAAGCGATTTGACTGTGCCCAACGAGGCGTTTAAGTAAGAGGTTTTGTCCGGCGGCTGCGTGTGACGAACATCGCCGTTATCACGAGACATTTTTTTTATTTTGGCAGTCAAAACGTGTCTTTTTTCGACCGATCCGTGTTTTTTCTCATTTCCGATACAGAAATGAAAAAAATCGAATGAGTTACTCCAAGCAGGAAAAGATAGTCAATTTATTTTAGTTAGTTTAATTAGGTAGTTAAAATATTTTAATATTAATATCAACTTTAAAAAAATAGTTGTCCTGATCAGTTGTCCTAACTATTTAATGGTTGTAATAACCATTTGTATAGTTTACTAACTATTTCTTGTGTCTGGAAGTTTTCAATTTGTGTGAATATCAAATTTAAGGCAAACTGTCGAATATTAATTTGCGGCCACCGACCACTGTAATCCGCCTCGGAAAATAAACGAAAGACGCATGTTTCGCAGAAAAATAAGAGTATCGTTCAGGCACTTTTTTGCGCGCGATTTATGTAAACGCCACTCCACACTGTTACGCGACATTTACATAAAACGGACATAAATCGTACACACTGTGTTTACATACGATTTACATACGAAATTCACGTGAATTCGGCGATCGGCGGTGGATCTCGTTCCGCGTCGTTTGACCGGACATCGAAAGTCGGGTTTTGCTCTCAAAGTCGACGGCGAAAAAAGCGGCGCAAATAATTAACGGACGATTAATAATTTTTTGCGGCATTTGAAAGCCCGATCGGGGTTAATTGGCGCAATGAATGGCAGGCCCGATGTCGCGGCTGCGAGATCGCAGGCTCATTAATCAGAGAACTCCGGACCGACTGCCTCCGCGCGAGTACCGCGACTCGCGCCGATCGTCGATACGCGGGTATCGGCGACCGGTCACGCCGCGCCGATCGACCGCCCCAGTGCCAGGATCTGGGTCGAGTCCTGTCCGGCGCCAATCGACGAGGCGTTTCGAGAAATCGACGACGATTTTGCGCCGCAGCTTCGGATGGCGAATTTCATTGTTAATGATGTATCAGAATTGTTTACAAACACCGGTAAAAATATATTTTTCATTGAGTATCCTTTTCCTTTTTTTAAGAGCTAAATAGTAAAAAAATTTTACTGTTTAGCTTTTTTGTCATTCTGTGTCATGATATTTTCTTCAAACATCGTCAAGTTGATTAAAATCAACATTATAACACAATATAAAAGTACTGGTAGAAAGTTATTCCAGTTGTAGCCATTCCAATATGAATTATTTGAAACTAAATCGGAAAACGTATAGAAATTGTAAGCGACCAAATAAAATGATTGACTATCAAAGAATCCCACATTATTGACAGATAAAATATCATGTTCGTTGTACTCTTCTAGTTCATTTGATTAATACCTAGTTTGTGATTAGTTAACGGTGCAAATAACTGATCCGATCGGTAAACTTCATTTCTCATTCAATAGTTTTAACTGTTCGACGACAGTTATGAATCCTGCGGGCAGTTATGTTAACACTAATGTAAACAGAAATGTTCTAAATGTTAAATATTGAAACAGCATCAGGAGGAAAATTTACGAATAATATTGATGGTGTATTTATTAAATATATACAAATATGTAACAGAGTATGTTAACAAATTGTTTAAATAATTGTTCAAAAAATAACTTAGCTTATCAAATTTTTATATTTCATAATAATTGCGTTCGTAATACAAGGTTTCACAATTTAAATGAAAAATGTGTAATGGAAGAAATACAAAAATAATCATAAATATTACTCTAAAAAAGTTCTGAATGTAGAATTTCTGAAATAAGGGATTTGAATATTATTAACATTATTATTAAGTTAGTTAATTACTTTAATCAAATATATTACGAAATGAGTCAGAAATATTAAAATAAACATCTACACAGTTCAATTCAATTCAAAATCAACACATTGTAATATCTTTAAATATTTATAAAAATACTAAATACCAATGAATATCAAAACCACAAAACATCTGTCTTCCCACACTGACGGAAATATATTCTTAAAATATATGAGAAAATATATCAAATATATTTAGGCAAAAAATATATAATTCATATATATTTTTTATATATTTATATATTATATATATTTAAAATACATGTTATACATTTTAAATATATTTAACATATATTTTTTGCGGCAAAAACTTATATATTTACGTATATATTTTGCAAATATATTTTCGACC
>JABFPB010000429.1:0-39140 GCA_022817645.1 Ceratoteleas bidentatus
ATTACTCTTTCCTAACAACGAAATAAAAGTACATGTCGACATAGTCAGTTTTTATTACAATAGATCAACCACTGTGAGATCGTACACAAAATTCAAAATGGTACACTTGCAAGACTGTATATAAACATTTTCAGAAATGTTCATTGAAACACATTTTATACGTGTTACCATGAAAAAACTTACCCCTTGATTACCATTTCAGGGCAACGACGAGGCAAAGTTAAATTTTTTTCAATAAAAAACTTGTTATTTTTAATTTTTTTAAAATTATTTCCAACCTTATATAATTTTGTAATAAACTCGAATTTCGATTTCTTCAACACTACTTCCAGAAAAAAGTAACATTGATGTTAATCCAAATAGTCGGCTGTTTTACTGTATCGCCAAAGTAGACAAGCGTGTATTGGAGCCGATGAAAACACGATAGCTATGTGACGAGAATAAAAGCCAATGGGCAAACGAGTGCAAAAAAGAGCATAAACCACGTCGACTTTGGAGGACGTGGCTTTGCATAACCGAGCCTCGCGATTTTCTTCGTATTATGCAAGTGCATTCATCCTTCATTCCGGTTTTCCGTATCATCCTGCTCCTTCGAGGAACGTTTGGCTCATTTCACTTTCTGAATGCCGAATCGCAGCAACAGCGACTGCCGGTGACGTTATTAGACATATGCAACGATGGACAATAAAATTATGAAACATTGTGCCGCCGAGGATTACGCGTCATTGTGATTGGTCCGCGGTTTTTGCTGGATGTCTCCGCTTTTTCGTCAACGTTAAACTGATGAAGCTTTTCAGCGAATTTGACTGGAATATGAATTCATTGTGCGACGAGAGCAGGCACTTGGTTACGGAAATGAATGTCTTTCGGGGTAGATGGTATCGCGAGACGTCGCGAAGAGAGGTTAGGTTTATCCGGAGCTCCATCTTAATGGGTTGGTAAAAATTGGTTCGCGTTCACCGGGTCTTTTGCGGGGCATATTTAAATTATTTGCATCTTTTCTGTTTACGTTTTGGATGTGGGCAAACAAGTTTTTGTGTACGGTCTGTTTGAATGTAAACAAGCTATTACTTTCATGTTTAAATGGAAATAAACCTCTGCTTTCATAATGAGCCAATGTAAACAAACGTTTGATTATGTCGAGTGCGCGCGAACCGTTGTTTTCTTTTCGGGTGTTCCGCTTTTCAATTTCATGTTTTGCTGGAAATTAAATAGGAAACCTATTCAAAACGATATTTTTGTAAGGTAAAATCCCATAGTGTGACAAAGACCATAATGAAGTGGAAAATCGATGTGTGCACTAGTGCAGTCTACGTACAATAAAGACTATTTGAAAATATAATCACATTTTTATTTACGAGGATTAATTGTGAACAAATCTGTGCTTACATTTAGTGAATTCAGTGCTTTACAGCAACAGAATTCTAAAAAAATCTTTGTTTACATACAGTAAAATGTAAACAAAACTTTTGTTTACGATTGGAGAAATGTAAATAAAACGTTTGTTTACAATTGGGGAAATGTAAACATTTTGTTTACGATTGGGAAAATGTAAACAAACTTTTGTTTACGATTGAAGAAATATAAACAAACCTTTGTTACGATTGGGGAAATGTAAACAAACCTTTGTTTACAATTGAGGAATTAAAAACAAACCTTTATTTACGATTGGGCAAATGTAAACAAACCTTTGTTTACGATTGGGGTAATGTAAACAAACCTTCGTTTACGATTGGGTAATGTAAATGAACCTTTCTTTACGATTGAGGAACTGTAAACAAACCTATGTCTTCACCGTGAGTTAACTTGTAATAGGACAGTACAGTCTAAAACTTGAGTGCTTTTAACAGAAAAAAATGTTAAAACCGCTATAATCGATAAAGTAGGAACCCGCGATTGGCCGATCAAAATAAGGCGCGAAGTCTGATTGGCTATCAGATTTCCAATCAACAGGTGCAAATTCTGACGCTGAAGCTCCGAAATAAATTGGCGACAAGCACTCGGTGTAAGAGCCTCGAAGGGGATTAATTCGAGCAGACGAGGCGTCGGAGTAATTTTCGCGAGTCGCACTTGGCGACGCAAAAACAAATTTGCCGGCTCGCGCGCTTTTTTCGCCCGGGAGAGAAGAATGGCGGCCGAGTCGAGACACGCTGGGACAAAGTGAACGAACGAAAGAAGTCGTCGCTTGTTCCGAGCTACGTGACACAAAGCACGGGGGCAGATGAGCAGCTAAAAGGGGCTTGAACGTCGGACAAAGGGGACAAAAGGGCGCGCAGCAAAAGCGCGAGTTAAGCTGCGAGTGTGGGCGAATCGTTAGATCGTCGCATCTAAGAGCCGGGGGATTTCATTTCAAGTTCGAGCTCGCCGACTCGAGTTGTTGAATATTTTATGTCGCGTGTCCGGTCGGCCCGAATTTACAGGACACTTTTGTCGAGGGCGGTTTTAGTCGACATCGTGTTTTTGAGGTTATGGCGGGGATATCGCAGTAATTTAGGTCAGCTTCGATAGGAAGATTGAGTTTAAAATAAAGAGGGAGGTAAGTTAAGGGTACAGGATGTGAAGGGATAAAGAGAATGAAAAAAGGGGGAATTTCTGCATTATCCACTGTAGGCAAACGTTAAATAAAGGAAATTAAACAAAATAGAAGGAACAGTTCGATTATTGCATTAATGATCAATTGGTGGTTGCAATTTTTTAGAAGATTATCGTCATGTTAAGAAGATTAGTTAATGAGCATAGAGTTTTCGACCATGTTTTTGAGGTTAGAATCTATCTGACGAAATGAATTCGCAAATTTTTATGGTAAAAGTTCTCTTGGCAGTAATAAAATGAGTATTAGTAGATAGTACAGTAGTATAGTGGAAGAAAATAATAACGAACCAAACTGCTGTCTTTCCTTCAATAGTTATCTCATTTTCAACATGTTGAAGAACATGTATAATTTTGGCGCCAAATTTGAAATTCGATATCATATAATCTTTAAGGGTTAAAAAGATGTTTTAATAAAATTTCTGTATAGTAACAAATCTTTGAACATTTTTCAAACCTCCTCTGAAATGTGCTCAGAATTCGGATTGTTAGTGTTTCTAACATTTTTAGGAGAATTCAAGTATTTAATTCTTGATTCTAAATAACTGTTCTAAATGTTCATAAAATTCCGAACTCATTCGTACCGTGATTGCACCACGTAAACCCAACATTTTGTCGGTGCACTTTTTCCCCTTCGGGCATCTTCCCGTTCGCAGCGGCGACACTTGCCAAAGCAAGTTACGCGCCGTTATTTCCAATTCATTTTCGTTTGAGCCCGAGCCCGAATTGACGCGCTCGCGTATCGTCGTCTTTTATAAATATCAACCGGCGCAAATGGGCCGAAATGGCAACACCGGCTCCGGAATAAAAATGCGCGTTTTATTCGATTTTCGCGCTTTCAGAGCGAAATGCATTCGCGCGCCGAAATTCGCCATTGAAATTGTCAGCCGCAATTTAATTGCATTAATTCGCTGCAAGATTCGGACAAAGCGCGCGAGCGCGCGTGTTTGCGGAATTAACCGAGCAAATGGAGGTCGACGTAGGTGGCGCGGCGAGCGCGATGATAATGGCCGGCTTTTTCGGCCGATCTGCGAACAAATTTCATCGCGCCGAAGGAGCCACTCGCGGAAATTGAAACGGGAGGCACGCTCGGCCGCGTATTCGCTTCCGCTATTTTAGCATTGTTTCACCTGCAGCGCTGAGCGCTGTTGCATTATTCCGAATCCTCGGACTCCTCGGCAAACAGCGCCGGCCGATTTAATGGCGCGTCCCGCGTAATCGGAAAGTCAATGACGCTGTGTCCGACGAATTATTTACGAATTATCCCTCGGGCGTGTTCGAATGGAGGCTCAATCGGGCGTGGAACGTTCGGGGATGTTTTTTCAAGTGTTTGTGGCGGAATTTTGGGAGGAGAATTGTAATAAAGAGGGTTTAACACAATGAAGGAAATATTAACGAAGATTGAGAACAAATTTAGAAACTTCAAATTTTGTATCGCAAACTTTTTCGTGCGGTTTTTTGTGGAAAATTGTATCGAAAATGTAAACAAAATTGTTAATTCACCTTTTAATGGGATTAAAATACTCTCTGTGACTTAAAATATAGTAGAAAATATATAAAAAAAATGTTATTTCGAAATAAAAACACTCGAATCTTTGGAGAAAATTCGAAACAAATCTTTTGTTTCAAATTCGGCTCAAAATGGATTCTCCGTGACTCAAAAGCCTAGTGGGATTTATTTAAAAAAATGTCTCTCGACAAAAATTTGAAGTCTTACTAAAAAAAATCTTAAACTTACTAAAAAATTAAAACATTATTTCCAACACAACCAACTTAACAGATAAAACCCCAGTCGCAAAAAATCGTCCCGCTTTTCCACCACCAGAGTCGTTTCCCATTCGTGCTGTTGCATACCCCATTTCGTCGCGCCATCTTCCGGCGACCAAGATACGATCTCGCTGCAATTTGCAAATTGACGTCGAAACAAAGATTGTTTGCATTCGGCGTTCCGCGCAAACAGCCGTTAATTTGATTGGCCTGTGGCTGCCTCCGCCTATATATCTTTCGTCGTGTAATATCGATTCGCAAATATCCCGAATCTCCCCGCCACGTCGAGCTCTTTTTCGGGGCGTCGCGTCGCAATCCCGAGACGCTCGCGGTTATCTGATCGAGATGCTCGTAATCAGCCGCTCTCAACTCCGGCGCCTTTGTTGCGAGCATTAGCTAGTCGCCCGAAATAAAGTTACATTACCCGCCCGATTCCGACGATATATTGTCTGGTCCGTGTATTACGGCTTCCTATTGTCTGGATTAAGCGCGCTTTGTCTGGGCGGGACCGTCGTTCCTTCGGCACACGACCGTCTGATAAGCTCTCCGCGAAATTAACATCTCCTTGTTCGCGTTGGCATGCGCGAGCGAAAACACTATTTTCGAAGGAACGTTTGCTCTAATCGTATTTCGAGCTGTTCTTCGCCCTTCAAAATGAAGATTGCACGTGAAACCCCATGTTTTAACATGCGAAATGAGAGCCGAACGTGTGCAGAGATGTGCGAACATGTTTAAACATGTGCGAACATGTTTATTTTGTACGAACAAATTCGAGGATATTTATGCATCAATTAGGTTTTAAAGGTTCATTTACCTTATCGAACATGTGCAAACATGTTTCTTTGTCGAGCAACATGTTCAGACATGTGCTACATGTTTATTTTGTACGAACAAATTCGAGTATATCTATGCATCAATTAGGTGCTAAAATGTTCATTTACTATACCCAACATGTACAGATATGTTACTTTATCGAACATGTACGAACATGTTCATTCATTTAATAGTTACGATAAGTTCAAACATGTTCATACACCAGGCACGAATAATTATGATCGGTCATGTTCGTACACCGGGGAGCAATATGTTTACGATCGAACATGGACCGGGCATGTCCAAATAGGATCGAACATGTTCATTTTGATTGCATGATTCAATAAGTTGTAATACAAATCTGACCTTATGAGTCATAAACGTAAAATTCGAACATGGTGAAACAAAATACAAGTTGAACATGTTCGTACAGAGGATATAATTCTAATACGTCTTGACGAGCAAAATTGAACATGTCCAAAGGTGCTAAATGAAAATTTAACATATTTGAGGGTAAAAAAGTTCAAATTTCTATGTTGTTCGAACGCTTCAGACTCGTATAAAACAAAATTCGAACATGTTCGGATATGCAGAAAATATGTTGAACATGTCCAAATGTTTAAAAGGCTGTTTTTCAATGAAACTGAAAATATCGAGAGCATTTCCGTGACGTCGGTAAAGCAGTCACCGATTTCCTGTTTCTTGATTAAATGTCCCTGTGACAAAACTAGACAGACATTCGTTTCGCAGTTATTAAAGCGCCTTCTCGTCATTCGTTGACTAACGAGAAATAAATTGGCAATGACATTTAATAAAGACGTAATCGAGTGTCAGGGCGATTTCATTGACACAGGTGCTCATAGGTAAGGAGTGCAATAAAGTTGGCATGCCAGAAATTAATGAAAAAACCATTGTCCCGGCTTTAAAAGGATTCGTTAACATTTAATTACGTTAGGCAGCGGCGAAAAATTGGGACGCATCTTTAATTGAAATTTTCCCGGCTAAATAATTCACCGTCGACCTAATGGAATATAATCAGAGGAATTATTGAAAAACTTGCCGGCGCCGCGTTATAAACGCTGAAAAAATGATCGCGTAATTAAAGTCGCAAATAACGGACGCCAATAAACCCACGACTATTTCGTCTTTGGAGTTTGAATTTTTCACTTCCATCCTTGCGGATGCGCTTTGAGGTCAAGAGACAGTTCTACTTTACCGACATGGGCGAACTACATGTTTTATGAAGTATGTTAGCTGGAATGTCTGAACATGATCAATCTATTATCTGGACGGTCAAAAACATGTTAGTGCTATATATCCAAGACACTAACACCTTGATTTTAAGCTTGCTGAAAGTTATGTTGGTACACCTGAACATGTTCAGACTGCTTGGAAGTACAAACTTATGTTTATATGTTTGAACATGTTTAAAATTATGTTGGCATATCCGAATGTATTTGATACATGTTTGAAATGCTCGAACATGTTCTCTGCACGTTTTGTAGGTATGAACTTTACTTTTAACGTCTGAACATGTTCACTTTTCATGCTCGAACACGTGCGAATTTCATTTTGTACATATTTATATGTAAATATATAAATATATATAAATAATGCAACTAAAAATAATTTATATAATATAAGACAAAACATAAAATACGTTAAGAATTGTATTATTATTGTCCGAACCTGTTCGAGATATTTTTGATAAAAAACTGAGTTCTTTATTAAATAAATCCGTAATATTTCTCATGATACTTTTTCTCTGAAAAAGAGCGATTCCATATAAAATAATCCTCGAAAGGGACGTTTGTGCGACTAAAGCCGGCGCATTCGATCAATTAATCAGCGCCTCTGAAACATACAGTCGGGGGAAAGAAGCGCGTTCAAAAATTCACTGAAAGGTTTTAACCACTGTGGAAAAGTTTCGCTTCGCATCCATTTTGGCGCAACGTCTCTGGAATGCCGGATCAAACGGCGCGCCAATTACGGCTCGTTCGAAAATGCACTTTATCGTACGCGAGAAAGACGACGATCGGCGCGGCCGATACCCGCCGTGATTTTCCATTTTTTCGGATTATTCCGCGGCGCTCGATGCGGCGCGCGATACACGCCTGTCGATTCGCCGAAGATTCCGAGTATCTTATTCCGCAGTGTCTGCCCCGATTTCCAATGTCGGATCTCGGCCAATTGCCGAGACGACGACTCTTTCGGATTCATGAATCCATCTGCGATATATCGAGCTACACCTTTTTTATTCACGAAATAATTTAACATTATATTTAGAAAGTTGAAAGTGAACGATTATTTAAATATATTAAAAAGATGGAACATGTATGGGTATTAAAAAATAAACATGTTCGTAGAAGCATGTCGTAGGTTGAAATGTTTCAATATGTTTGGGTATGGGAAATATAAATCGACATGTTTGTATATACGATAAAATACAGATAGAAAATTGTTGGATGTTAAATATAAAATATGAAAATAAATATAAAACTTGAACGTCGCGACAAATTCAATACAAACCAAACATGTTCGAGTAGAACATATGTGAATGTCGAAACACGTTCGAAACATGTTTGAAAACCGTAACATGTTCGTCGTAAAATACAGATCGAACATGTTTAAGCATACAACAAAGTGGGTCATGTTCGGGCAAGCAAAATAAATTTCTGACATGTGACAACATACTAATTTTTCGACTGCACATTACAAATCGTAAAATGTCACAAATGATGTATTACCCCAGTCTCGGAGAATTTGATATTTTCGTTTTGGTCCCGGCGAATTGTCGAAACGACATATCACTCGGTTTTTTAAATCCACAGTAAATTACATCCGATAAAATTTTTATCGATATCATTATCCTTGTTGTTACGTTATGATAGTTAACGAAAAATAATTAATTTGACCGAATAAAGCCGCTGCGATTATATTTACTGATTTATATTTAGTCTATATAAAACGCAGTTTTGCACGGCAGTAGTGACGTGCGGGCAATAACTATGACTGCGAGGAACATTTAAAAATTACGTCAATCACTGATGGTATGTTTATAGAAGACCTAATTAACGATGAAATGTGTGTAATACGTTACACTAGTTAAGCCGTATATTTGCATATTCATCGAGTGATTAATTTTCGCACGGTGCTAGCAATTTTAAAGCAAAACGTTTGTTTATTCAATACTGAAAGTAAACTAATGAGCACTTCGTTGGCACGCACTCTTAAAATTAATAGATTTATTATAAGAATCCTACATTCTAACTGCCAATGTACTTCACAGTCAACCACGTTTGTCGCAGTGACGTCGAGGCGACGTCGCGAGCGACTCGCATGCGGGTCACAAGCGAGTCACAAAGGCGTCACATGCGACCCACTTTTTCCCTTTCATTCTGGTCGACAGGACGTCGATAGGACGTCGCCTTAAGATGCTTATTCGAATTGGCCTTAAGATGCTCTTAAGAAATATTCAATTCTGGAGTTTGATTAAAACACATTGACAGTATATCTCTATATTTCATTTCTACAATTTCAGCATTTAATATCACTGCTTCTTTCTTTGCCAAATATCGATATGCGTCGAAATTTGGCAAATTAAATATTAGTAGCATCATAATAAATTTAAAATTTCATCCAATTGTCACTATTGCACTGAAAAAAATTAGAGTAAGAACAACTCTTTTTTGAGTAAAAAATGGTACAACTTGAAATAAAAGTAAAATCTACTCAGAAATAAAGTAAACATAACTCAGAAAAGAGTAAAAACAACTCTGATCTTAGTTGTTTTTACTCGAAACTACTGAAAACAACTATCATTGGAGTTGGATCAACTTTTACTCTATTTCAACTCGAATGTGCGGCTGTATATGCGATATATATATGGCGCCATATATGCAACATATATGCGGCTCTATATGCGATATATATGGCATATATTGTCGCATATAGGGCATATATTGTCGCATATAGGGCCGCATATATGGCAGACATACATGGCAGACATGTATGTCCCCTATAACAATTTTTACATGGGCACAATATAATCCGCAAGTAATCGTAAGCAAACAAACTGACTTCATCAACAAAAAAAATCGCATTAAACTAACTATTTCTCTTCGTGACAGTTTTTAACATAAATGGGAACAGTGATACCGCAAGTATAAATATTCTTATTATTAGTATATTCCTTTTAAAAGTTTTTATTCTATTAATAACCGGATTTCCTCTTGTCGAATATCTGCGTGGAGAATCCACTTAATTCTAGAATATTATACTTACAATAATTGGACATTTTTAAGAGTGCGAGACGAAATATTTATGCGGGTCAACTTCAATTTCTACTGCTTCAAAAAGTAGTCGATGGTGGAGTATTAAAAACAAATTTTGTCCTACAAATCTGCATTTCATATTAAGTTTGAATATATAAAGTCTAGTTTAAATATACTAAACGAGAGTTCTTACGTGGTAAGGTTAACGATATTAAAACAAGAAATAAAGAGTGAACATATTCTGAAATAAAAGTTCAAACATGTTCATGTATGCAGAATAAATATGTAATGTGTTTATATATAAAGTCTATATTTGTATTATACAATATATATACAGATACATGCAATAAAGTTCGAACATGCTCGTACTTGACAATGCATCTCGTTTCTCCCTAAATTCTATTGTAGTTCAAAAATGCACTGCATTCCCACGATTCCAGATCACGTTTCCATCGAACCTTTTCAACTCCCAATAAAGCTCTTCTCGATCGGAAACCTCTCCCTCAAAACAATGCTCTTTACAGTCCAGACTCGGTAAACATGACAACTTTCCTACCGCGCTCATCGAGTTTTCCCAATTTTCGCGAAGACACAGCGATGTTCGCCGATTTCCGCTCGTTCCTCGAATCCTCGAACCCTTATTACAAAGCATTTCCGGCGAGGTTTGATAAAATGGTCTGGGAAAAGTGCTCGCCTTTACTTATTCCCGCTCACTCCGAGAAAAAGACGACATCGCACGGGTCGCCCGACCTCGCAGGACCAAGGAAGCCGGTGTCCTGCGGATCGATAGCAGGTTGGATCGGGCTAAGGAGTCCGTCGTAAATGTCTTTTTCTCTTACTCGTGCCACTCGAAAACTAGGTTATATGAACTCGCAACTTCCACTCGCGCGGCTGCCTCGAGTGCCTCTTAGATCGTCCTTTTTCTTCCTCGGCCACATTTCACCCCACATCGCACGGAACGCGTGGCTCTCCCTCGGAAATTCGAGTTATTTTAATTGGATCTGCCAGGGGACCTTCGATTTTGTTTCACTTTTCCCCTTAAAGAATTTTTAACGGAACTACACTTTACGCGAAGAAAATAACAGTTCATTGAGTGAGGATAGATGAGACGCCAAAAACGCGGGAGGCGAGGGTTCAAATCTCGGTATGGACAAACGGGGTTGTCAATAAAAAAATATATATTGCGATAAAAGGGAGTCAGGCGACTGTAGTTCTAGAAAAAAAACGTTGTAAAACTACATTTTTTCAAAAAAAAAAAAAAAAAATGAATTAAAAAAATTTGGACACTTCTCTTTAAGATGGGCAAAGTCAAGTTATATCGATAATCTATTTTTTCTGCCACTCTCAACTGAATCACTTTTTCCAACTTTTCTGTAAAAACACAAGCGAACTTAAATGAATCCTTAAATACACTTGAATCCCTCTTCACTTAGCTGAACAATTAAATGTCCGACATTTTTGCTTAACGACTCCATCAAATTAGCCCGATTTTTGCCGCGTGTAATTTAATTTCATATCGACGTATCTTTCGTCATGTACGTTCCAATTATTTGCGCATTATCCTCACTCGCGGAGTAATGCCATTATTTTTAGGTCCCTCGACATGACATAAATCGCGTTTAATTATTCTTATCTCACAATCAACTTGAATTGGAGTCTTTTTCTTTTTACATTTAGGAACTATCGCGCATGAAAAGCGATTACACTAGTGCAAAATGCACTGACATCGTGATACACCTTTTTTCAATTCCATTACGACGTTTAACGTAGCATTTGCACGAGTTGAGCGAACAAAGGTGAAAAACGTCGACGAAAAAATGCGTTTTTCAAAGGCACCCAAATCTGATGTAATCAAAAGGACAGAGCAGTGTCTTTGATTCGCGTTTACAGCGAAATCACAAAGGCTGTGCAAAAGTGAACTCCAGGCGCATTGTCGAAAACGTACAATTTGTGTATATGTTCGCTCGAACATTGCCGGATATTCACGACGCTGCTCGTATATTTGTAACAAATCCTGCGAGGCAATTCCTCGCCAGTTCGTCGATTTATTTGCTTCTTCTGTTTCGTTCTAATCCCCGTTCGGGACGAAATACGTTTTTTAAGTCGATTTCACGTCATATTGCATTCGACTAGTGTAAATGTTCGTAGAGCTTTTAATCTTCAAACATTCGAACATTTAGAACACTTCAAATATATTGGAGTTCCAAGTAATATCGAACATAGTCGCACCCACAAAACGAAAATGAAACGAGTTTGATCTTATAAAGTAAAAGTCTAATGCGTTAAGTACATGTAGTTCGAACATTTTCGGAGTAGAACACTGTGTTCAAACATGTTCAAAGTCACGAAATAAAGTGTAAACATGTTCCAACAAAAGTAAAACATGTTCATGCAAACGGAAAAATGGAACATAGAAAACAAAAACATGTCATCCGAACATTTTCAGGTGGAGAAAAATGTAATATAGAAAACAAGAACATGTCATCCGAACACGTTCAATGTCAATGTTCAATGTTCCATGTTCAGGTGGAGGATATCAAGTCTCAACATGCCCAAACGCACAAAATAAGTAAACAAGTTCTAAGAAGAGAGATAGAACATGTTTCGATAAGAACATGTTCGGAAGATCAAACATGTTAGGTCTTACAAAGAAGAAATCTAACATGTTAAAAATGTCGTTAGAACATGTTCTGTCATACAAAATAAATGTGCAACATGTTCAGACCTTGGACAATGAAATTTTTTTTGTCACTCCGTCCCATATTTCACACTATACAAAGAAATAACCATAGAGCGACACACGGTAACAATCTATAGTTTTCGTTCTGAAAGAATGTTCCATTTCTGTTTTCAATTTTCCTATCCACGATAAAAATTTGACAGGCCGCAAGCAACGCTTACCCGGACAGCCATGAAAAGTGCACTTTATGCATCATATACATTTCGCTTTGCCACGCGGCATTACCGTCGCAGTCCGCCGAACCGGGGGATTGCGAAAACGCCGAACGACGCAAATGGAAAAAGAATCGCGACGTCGCGCGACCCGCGAAACGCCTAACCACTCAACGAAGAATTCGCGGTCATTCGGGATTATTATTACTCGACAATTTTCGGAACGCGCAATTTCGCAGCCGAACGACTCGCGATTCAATTGCCCCGGTATCGCGATTTATTGTGCGCGATTTATCTCGTAAGTCGCGGAAATATATGTTTCCGGTTATTTCGGCCGACGAAAAATCAATACGACAATTTTGCCGACCCTCGAGAACTTGAGATTTGTTCTACGAGGAGGGACGTTCTGTTGTGTATTTAATTCTTTTTTTCAGCGTCGAACTTCGTCGGCGATCGCGACGGCCAATCATGTAAAAGATTTTATCTGTGCATTGATTACGCCAGGTGGCGCTGACAGGTTTGCGAAATTAAAAGACTGAAAGGGAAATTAGGTGTCTCGGAGAGAAAGATATCTTACGGTTATGAAGAAGTAGCTTTTTTCAAACATGTTCAGATGTATTTAATGAATCGTTGACACTGAAAATTAAAACGCAATAAAATAAAAATGATATTTCGTATGTTTCGACATACGAAATAACATTGTGTCATGTTTGTACACAGCGCATGAAGTTGAAATATGGTTGTCGATTTATTGATTCATTCCATTAATACATTCCATTTATTAATTATCGAAATGTCGAAACATGTTATGCATCGCCGTTTGAAGTTAGAATCCACGTCAACAAACTTTGCCTTCAATTGGTGAGTTTCTTTCAAAAATTCTCTTGCACTTATTCACAGTTGCAAAATTATCAAAGCAGTCGTTGACATTTGAATGTTAATAAATATTTAACGATTCGAAGTTTTACACTCGAAGTTTTTACATTAAAACTGCGATAACTCCAGTCTTGGAATGTAAATATGCTTTCACTTGAATATATGTAAATTTACAGTTTAATTGTAACAACTTCCAGTCGGTATGTAAAAATAAAGTATATGCGTTTAATTTTTCAAGTTTGGCGTAATATTCTAGGATATATATTTTAAGCAGTGTAAATTTACATTCTTTTTTTAGAGTGATATTCAAATAAAAAAGTAATAAAATTGAACATTTTTTAACTTACACAAGAAATGTTATAACAAATTCTTGCAAAATTAAATGTTTAATTGTTGTATCTAATATAGGGAAAGTTAAAACAAATTCAAACTGAAAATAAAATTTCATCATGTTCAAATATATTTCGACGTATCGAAAATTAAATGTGATTAAAAGTTCAGAGATTTTTAGATTCGACCTAGATTTTAATGCATTTGAAATGAAAAAAATCACAATTTCAGTTTAATTTAATTTTAATTTTAATTTCTTCAGTTAAATGTCTAACAAGTATTTTCTAAGAGCATTAAATCAAATGAGTGCCATAAAAGCTTGTAAAAAGCTGAAATAAAATTAGAGGTAGATCGCGAATTCTTGTTCATCAACGAACCAAAATTGCACTCGAATTGATATGTAATTAGTAAAAACCCAAATCATATTTAAGGCAAAGTCTGGAACTAAATTTATGACCAAGTCGTTAAGAATTGATACTTTCGTCTCTCTGTGGTTGAATTAACGGACAAGTCTATTTTCACTTATAGCAAATCATTTTTTCACAGAATAAGTTAAACTGAATAAAGTTAAATACATGCGAGATATATGTCGTCTGAATTAATTGGAGGAATCGCAATGCTGATTCCAAAATTAACTCCAGATCATTTGCAATCAGAATAATACTTAGCTTGTTTTAAAGTCTTCGAATTAATCATCGAAATGAACTAAAGAATTCGCCTTAAAATATCTAAATACCTTTCCACAATTTCAACTATCTTCTGCACAAACATTTCCAACATAGACGTATATATTCCAGCACTCTAACCCAAAAACAATTTAGCCGGATGTCCCTATAAACAGTGACCCCTATCAAACTTGGCTGAAACTTATTAATCTCCTAATAAAGAGGGCTCTGCAAGTCTCCGTAACTAGATTACAACACAATCGGGATCTAATCGCGTTAATGAGACAAGTTCGGGCCGGGAATTCAAGTATCAGTTTCCGCTCGGTAAAGTTGTGGCTTTTTCCGCGTCTTAAAATTAATTTCGCCGATGTCTTATTAAGCCCGGCGCTCGGGACCGCGAGACAAAGCGCCGAGCGAAATGTATGCAGTTCCAGTTATATCGGATAAATGTTAACGGGGAAATCTCACGCGAGGTCTTGAATAAAGTAATTCCGCGGAAAGCGAGATTAAAGTTAATTGTGAAACGTGAGCATCACTTTGCAAAAATGTCCGCCGTTGCGAACGAAACGCGGTAAAGCGCGACGAAGATGGCGCTGAATTCGTCCTGTTATTGGCTTTTTTCTTTCGTTTACCCATGAAAGTATGTTTGGTCGTGAACCAGAACGTTGTATAATCGAACATTGTACGTCCAGACATGTTTGGACCGTTAAGTTCAAATTTTTATGTTCCTCGACATGGTCGAACTTCATCCTTCGGGTCCAAACATTTCCGAACTTCATCCTTCATGTCCAAACATGTTCGAATTTCATCATTATTATCCGGATACCTACAAACATCATTTTTCATGTCCGAACATGTTCAGACTTCATTTTTTCATGTCCGAACATGTTCAGACTTCATCTTTCTTGTCCTAACATGTTCTAACTTCATGCCTCATGTCCAAACATGTTCGAACTTCATCATTCATATCCGGACATGTTCGAATAATCATCCTTAATATTCGGTCCCGTATGAACTTCATTTTTAATATCCGAACATGTTCAGACTTCATTTTTCATATCCGAACATGTTCAGACTTCATGTCCAAAGATGTTTGAACTTCATCATTCATATCCGGACATTTTCGAATAATCATCTTTCTTATTCGGACACATTCGAACTTCATTTTTCATGTCTAAACATGTCCAAATTAATTTCCTTTCGTTTTTCCAACAAGTCCGACCTTCATATCATTCGTCCGAACATGTTAGAACTTCAAATAACAGCCGATACGTCAAGCAAAAATAAACAATCAACCAATACTCTTTATTTACGATCATTTTTTTCCTCATCCACGACGCGGGCGTAAAAGCAACCTCATCGCGAATTTCGGAATGCAAAGTTACAGTTCGGGTGTGACATCCTCTTACGGGTTTATTTATTCAAAGCCGGGCTCGGGGAAATAAATGAAATCTGAAATACATTTCAAAATGCGCAGACGCGCGAATTCCGCCGGTCCGTTCCCGGGAAATAATCGAATCCGAAAGGAGAGGTTCGATATTTATTTTTGCGCATTTGCATTTTGACAACGTTACTTTTAGCCGAGTCGATTCGGTGCGCGACGCTTGTCTCGCCGGGTTCCCGGCGAAATTCTGATACTCTTGAGAGTCGGTTTCGCGCTCGCGTGTCTTTCGCCGGGTATTCCGTAGTGCAAGTACGTGCATGTTCCGACGAACGCCGACGGATGCCGTACTTACCGCTTAGAGCCGGCTTTAAAGCGCGCGCGAAGAAAATATATTCCGCGGGATACACGCGTTACGTACAATATGAAAGATATGCATTGCAAAATACGTAGAACTTAGCATGTGTTACGTGTCAAATTCCGGCCCGAGGTCTTTTATATCGTCGCCGGCGGAATATTCAGTTTCTATTGCGCGACTCTCTTTGGGTCGCCTTTTTCGGGCCTTTACAATTCAAACTGGATTAGACGATGTTCAGGGATGTTAATGTAAATTTCGGAGCCACAGAAGGGAGTGGGCGGGATTATAAATGTTTATGGCGAAGTGAAGGGAAGGGTCGGTTGGTTGGAGTAAAATGTAGGTCGGTCACTGGAATGAGTTTTGTTTAAGGGGAGCAAGTAAACGAGTTAGTTCGTCTTATCGAGTTTTAGTTTGTATAATGAACGGGAAAAAGTTGGTTCATATTTCGCTGCGGCTTCATTGGGGTATTTCAAAATTAATGCGTCGATTGGAATTATTATTATTTTGATTTTACGAGATGTGAAGGTATGTGAAGGTTGTGTATGTTCGAACATGTTCGTACTTAATATGAAATGGTTCTACAGGTTTTATTATTTATATTTTTATACATTTGCGTTCGAACGTGGCTGAACTTAATTTTTTTAAGTTCAGCCATGTTCAAATATGTCCGAACATGTCCATTTCGGGTTTAGTATTATATGTTCGAACATGTTTAGTTTTTATATATTCGAACATGTTTAGTTTTGAATATTCGAACATATTTATTTTATATGCTCCAACGTAATTTCTATGTAGTATATTTATTTCTACGTCACAAGAGGCAATTCTTCTTCTTACTTCATCCTTCTTTAGTTGATATGTCCGAACATGTTTTATTTAACATACTCGGGTATGTTCGAACATTCATATGTCAGTCGGAACATCTGCGAAGATTATTTTTGTGTTCACAATTCGGAATTTGCTATCAAAGTAACAATTTCAATCACCTCAATCAATATAATTCTATTAATCTCATCCTTTTGCAATAAAAGCACTTCTAAATAAAAGCGACAAACAAAGAACCAAAGGAGACTGTATATCAAGACATCAAAGTGGTTCTTCCCACATAGAATTCCATTATTCCCGCCGGTCTGAACTCAGAAACACTTTCCATCCTCTAATTATAACCTTTCAAACATTGGCACGATCGACCTAATCTCCAATAACCTTTCTTCGTCTAAAGCGAAAACGCTTTGTTCAAAAAGGCCATTTTCCCTGCGACGCGAATGAAAAAGCCATCGCGTCCGTGACTCGCCAGCAGCCACGTTCCCGTCTTATCGAATTTAATTATTAAGAACAGCCCCCACTCGGTCGACGCATTTTTGTTCAACGGAATGTTTTCAGATAAAGCGTGCTGCGATCGAGCGAACCTTTTTATTTAGCTACGACGTAAGCATATTCAGAGAATGCTTGAGAAATAAAGGAGAGCGCCGCACGAGCCGCGTCGTCTGTCGAACGCAGCGGATATTAAACCGTGACCTGTCGTCTTTTAATCGAGTCGGCGCAATCGCGACGATATCCGTCGTTCGGCTGCAAAAATTTGCCGATTAATTAAAGACGCGGCTCGATTGAATCCGGCAATTATGGCAAGAGAAAATACTGAGATAAGGACGAATGCAGGTGTCAGGCAGGGGATGGTACTGCAGAACCAGTTGTTGAGATAAGAAAATATGGAATGTGTGAAAAAATTAAGCTAGAGTCAGATTGTATCTTTTTTAAAAACAAAGTTTTTAGACAAATTTCAGAAAGATTTTCGTTTCAAGATTACTGCCAGACTATTTTCAGACTGTTCTTCTCAATCTGTTGTCAGACTGTTCTTCCCAATCTTTTGACAGACTGTTCTTGTCAGTTACTTCCCATAATGTTGTTAAACTCATTTTCCTTAATATTTCTCACATTGGTCTTATTTTTAATCTTGAACATGATAAAATGTTCTTCTAAGTCAGATTCTCCATATCTGGAACTCCATCAAAATATAAGGTTTTCTACCCTGTCCCCAGACTGAAACAACTAATGACAGTACAACAACTACAATCTATAATTAGCTAATACCAACCTATAATCTTAAAAGTATCGCTACAAACCCCTTCCCAGACAGTTTTTACACATTTCATCTACGAATTCAATACCGAAAACTCAATTCTCAGATTGACACGCAATATACTGCAAAACAATGTACAGTTTCTCTCACTGCATGGCGGACAATTCAACCGCTTATCGTTCATTAATGCAAGTTGTTTCGAGTTGGAACTGGCGCAATAATCAGTAGGTAAGATAGTCCGAATTGTGTCGGAGCTTGGTCATTGTGACGCGAGATAGGTTGCCGGGTTATCCCGCGTCTAATCGATCTAAGTAACGAGCTTTCTCTGTAATTGCGATACAGTTAGGCTGCGCGTTTAATGACAAAACGGAGTCAGCGGGAACAATGTCAACGGTCGCCTTGACTGCGAAACTCAATTAATTTAATAACTCGCCGAGCGTCAATCAAGTGTTCGCGCCGAGGAATTCCTGGCCGCGAGACGAAGCTCGACAAGTAATGAAAAATTTAAGGCGGCACCGGGGAAGTAGAGTCGACGGATAAAGTTGATTTAATTTCGAACGTTGGCATCGAGTTTGTCATGATTTACGTTATTTTGGAGTCAGATGCCTGTCTGAACTTCTAATGTGTTTGTATTTGGATGGATATTTTATATTGGTCCCAATCTGAAAATATGATTTAGGAGATGATTTAGAAGAACATTTTTCGAGGATGGTTTTCTATTCTTAGGGGATTTTTATAATCGATTGGAATTTTTAAATCGATATTTATCAATTAGTTTTAAACGTCATACTATGCCTGACGGTTTAAAACTAAATCACTGCCTACGGAAAATTTTGTACTGATTATCCTCATGGACATTATTCATTCATCATTCCCTAGTGACCGTATTCTAATCATTTTTAACTATGAATAATTTCTTATTAACCATGATCTCAGATTTTTCTCATTAATTATTCTCGAAGATTATTTCTCATAAATTATGCAAATATTTAATTTTGCACGAATTACATCTTTTTAACCATTTCTCTTTCATCATCCACCAATCTAAGTCTCTGTGTCTCTTCGCAAATGAATTCCTTATAAAAACGTCTCATTGATGTCGCTCTTCCCATTTTAATATTTATATCTGACAAAATCACCCAAACGAACGAATTCGCGGTATAATTACACACTGAACCTTAACGGCAACATCCATTCAGCGAATTCCTGTCCCTCCAGCGTCCCCCTTCTACTTTACAATTTG
Source organism: Ceratoteleas bidentatus (assembly GCA_022817645.1). Lineage (NCBI taxonomy): Eukaryota > Metazoa > Arthropoda > Insecta > Hymenoptera > Scelionidae > Ceratoteleas > Ceratoteleas bidentatus. The sequence continues at coordinate 19,269 of JABFPB010000429.1, forward strand.
GCGTACAACATTACACAACATGCACGAAATTCCGGCATAACGCGTAAAACTGCTCCGTCCGGCCCATTCCCCGCGTTTTGTTTCGCCAAATGAATCGGATTCTATTAGTCGAAATGATTCTGCACGGCGCGCAGTGTAATAGAAAAACTAATTACGCGCGCTGATGATAACATTAGCGGAGCGCCGTTATCAAAGATGACATAAAACGAGCAGGCGGAAGGCTGCGAATAGTTGCGCGATGTAATACCCGCGTATTTCGTTGCTCGCGAACTAAATTCAGCGTCACTAGGCGTTACATTTCAGCGTCAATATAACAAGAACAACTGAGGAATTATTTCGCCGGAAAAACGGGTCCTTGAAAGGCGCGATTTGAAAGACAAAAAAATGGACAGCAAAAATTCATCAGTGATCTCGAAGTTGAGTTTTTCTATCATTTCGGTCATTGCTTGGTAAAAGTGTTGAAAAAATTGAGGTTATGTACGGGAAAACTGTCGATGTCGGGCCGGAAATCGAGGTGTACTGAGCAAAACGTGTTTGAAGATCTCGATGGAGAGTTTTGGACTCATTTAGATCATTGGTTGGAAAAAGTGTTTTAAAAATTGTGGTTATGTACGGAGAAACTGTTGAAAAAGTACGATGTCAGACCGAAGATTGAGCTGTACTACTGGGCGAAAGACATCGGTGCGTTTTTCAACAGGAAGAACTCGGAAGAAATGTCGGAAAGTTTATGTCAGACTAAAGACCGAGCTGCACTACTTGGCGAAAAATTCGGTCGACTTTACTGCGCGTAAAAGCGGGAATAAAACGGACATAATTGACCGCATATTTGACGCGGAATTTAGAAGGGTCTCAAATCGGGACATTGCGGTCTTTTCGGTTACCGAATATCCCGGATCGCTAGCGTATTTTGTGAATGTAATTTTGTGTTTATCGCATCATAATATTGTGGTTATCGGCGGTGTAATAATTACACGATAATAACTCCGCTTCGGCTCTGTAACAATTTTCAATTACACCAAGCAAAAATCGGTCTGCCTCGAATATTAACAACGTTTCCGCAGAATTGTAATATAATTATAATTTACAATTTATAATATAATTTATAAAATAATTTATAATAAAATTATAAATAATTCAATGACACGATCTGCGACTAATGTTTTTTTACCATTTTTATGATTTCAGGTAAGCATTTGCACGGTGTTCTTAGCGTGGTTGGCACGTAAGTTTTTTGCGCAAAACGCGTGATTAAAAGCGGAAGGCGCCCGAACGAAAACGTGTTACGTCTCGTGGAACAGTTTTTCGGCGCGAAGCATAAAGGTTCGCTTTTTCGCGAGGAAATGCCGAAAGCTTTGTTTCGGGTCGAAAAACGATGTTGACGCGTTCCAGAAAAGCTTCGGCAAATAACTTGCCGCGCGCACTTCGCACATAAAAAATCACAAACTCATAAATGGAAGCGGCGTCGCTCCGATTGCACGGACACGCGATTTACGATATCGAATCAAAGTTCGCGGTTACGTAACGCCCGCAAAAAAATGTCACGCACCTTTTCCCGACTTGGAAATTCATCAACTGGACGCGCTCGCTTTGAATGATTAATGCTGCTGGCTTTTCGCGTGCAATTGTTTAGCAATTTGTTTTTGTCGCTGGAATGAATATTTGATAAAAGGTGACGTTCGGTTTATTTATTCATTTTCTCGATACTTTTGATATTTATATTTAGCTTCGTTAGTTTCATTACTTTCGTTAGTTTCGTTAGTTTCATTAGTTTCATTAATTTCATTAGTTTAATTAGTTGCTTTAGTTTTATTAGTTTCGTTAGTTTTGTTATTTTCGTTAGTTTCGTTAGTTTCGTTAGTTTCATTAGTTTCATTAGTTTAATTAGTTACTTTAGTTTCATTAGTTTCGTTAGTTTCGTTAGTTTCGTTAGTTTCGTTAGTTTCGTTAGTTTCGTTAGTTACGTTAGTTTCGTTAGTTTCGTTAGTTTCGTTAGTTTTGAAGTTAAAACAAACAATAAGGATAAAACTTTACTTCGTTTCAACTAAAAAGTATTAATTGATTACAGAACAGTGAACCAGAAGTTGCAATTACTTGATTAACTTGACCATTAACGAACGGATCGTAGATAAGGGTGCGACGCAGCGGCATTGTGCAGCAACTTTATTACGGCCATAGTCACCTTGATTAGTTTCTTTGAAAGTATCAGGCATAACGGCGACGCGAACCCGTCACATTGTCCACCCTATCTCTGACTGCCCGGCATGTCAAAGCGAGCTTTCATGTCACTTTTCCAGATCGCGTCCCATGCCCCGATGACGACATTTGAATCGAAGGGATCATAATGGCCCTTCCGATTTACCAAAGAAACTCGACCCGGCAAAAATCAAAGCCACGCTCCAATGACTTCCGCTTTTCATTACTTCCGGCACACATGCCATCCCGGCCAAATCGGTTCTAAAGGTTTCGAATCATTATCGATGATGAAACAAGTTGAATAAAAAGCATCATCTTTCAATATTTTCGCTATTCAACAAAATGTCAGAGGTTTTCGGTTGATCGAATACTATTCTATTAATCTATATTAAAATTAATCATATCTATAAATCATGATTTGTTTCCAAACTTTCCTTATCATTTCCGATGTGGATATAAGGAAATCTGATCAGGCTTCTAATGTGGCGAATAAAATGCAATGACTGAAACGAGAACTGAACCCTCGATGCTCAGTTTGCGGTTTGACTAACTTGTCCTTGAGCTATTCGAACATTTTATACATGAGTCATTGCGATATGCCTATCATATTACCACAATATGATGTGGCTTGCCTTGTCATAACCTGATCATGAACTGATAAGGTTAGCCTTAACGAATGTTTATGTTATGGTTTTCTGACCAAAACTGATAAGACCATGGCGTGGTTATGATGCCACATCATAACCACGCCAAAATGACCTGATCAGGGAATGATCAGCTTTCCTGATGAGGCCCTGATGTGGCGTGCCACTTACGGGGCGTGCCACATCAGGACCTTACCGATGCCAATTGTTACATTCGAGTCAATGCCTTATCAGAATACCTCATTGGAACTTTATATGGTTTTCATCAGGAATCGTCTGATGATGTTTGCCATATCAAATCCTGATAAGGCCCACATGATATGGTTTGCCAGATCACATTTTCTACTAGGGTATCGAACAAATTATGTTTGGAAAATTATATTCGATTGTTGCTCAATTTAAATCTATAATTGCTCATGGATCATCATCCATGAATAATTATAATTTTATACTCATTTTCTTCATTAACCACGATTTGTAAAAAGTCTTTGTAACTTATTTGGATTTCGTTAATACTGTGAATCGTTACTTATTTTTAGACCACCTTTGCTCGTCGATCATGCCGATAAGTCATACGGATTGATCCAATAAATCATCGAACTGTTTTTCTTTTCATAAGGACTTTTACTCTGTTAATACTAATTTTCAAACCGGAATTGCTCATGGATCATTATTTACCAATCCTTACAATTTTAAATAATTGTTGTCATAAATCTTGATCCACCACCACCCTGACCCGTTTCCAGACAGTTCCTCATAAACTCTAACTTCCCTTTATAAGTTCCCATAAAACACGCCCGTCCCTCATTCCCATAGCGTTTTACCGTCCGAAAAAGGGGGTTCTCGAAATCTTTTGACCCTCCGGAACAAAAGTCCGAAACCCCGCGCGTTCCAGAATAATACGAAATAGTAAGAAATTACGGCGCCGCCTTTTCATTCGCGGCGCACAAAGCTCGGAGCTCGATGCAGTTTCCTTTTAGTTGTCCTCCACGCCCCCCTTCTCCCTTGATATATCGTTTCCGACACTTTCATCTGAAATTACCGCAAGATCTCGAGCCATTATCATAACATGTCGGCGGCGTTTCTTGGCGCACAAAAGTTTATCTCGCGCGCTGGCTTCCGAAGAGAGACGTTACTCCGAGCTCTGTAATTAGTGTGTACTCATTATCGTGAGATGTCGCGCGCTCGCTCACTAATGAGTTCATCGTCTGGCTTTGCCGAAAATTGTCCGGATCGAAAGTCCGCCAATGAAAGGTCCCACTCGGACGATTTTCCGCGCGAAATTGGACGAAGATCGTGTGTCAAGGTCAAATACGAAGAAAATTGCTTAGCGTAGAGTCTAAATATAGTTAGATGTTTGTTATATTATTAGAATAGGAACTTATAATATAAGTATTATTCTATATTATAACATCCTATAAATATACACTTATATCATTCCTTGCGGGTATAAGTGTAAATTATTTAGCACACTTATTGTAAATTCTAACTCTGTACTCCTACACATAGAAGAACACTTCAAGTAATATACATTTACATGATTCTACTTGTATGTAAATGTATAATAACCAATACACTTATTGCTAGTATACACTTATATGCACTTACAACTAACACTTATATATGTGCTTATACATATATATATGTTCAGAAGAACCCATTTCCTTGGAAAATTGTTATTACTATTTATCAACATTGATTGAAATTTAATTTTTCCATGTTTATTTATTAGTGTATATAGGTGTAATTTTACCTTACCACTTACCAATTAAACATTCGAATATAAAGTCTGTCTTATTTCCTCTAGTACTTTTGAGATACAGTTCCACTTTCGGCTAATAATGCAGCATAGTAATTTAAACAATTCACATTTGGTATACTAAACTTCGGAAGATCAAATATAATTTCCGATTACCAGATGAACTTTGTATGATGACTTTGCTAGACTCACGGGAAATTGTACCGGAATACTTTCCCGTTGTATTGAAAAGTTGTTTTTACCGTACAACAGCAAATTGACCTGTTTGTCGATAAAACTTGGATGTAACGTCACATGACTATCAGCCGGAATTACGGACTGGCAGTTAAAGCGGCATTAAAGCGGTAATAAAATGGCCGGAAATGAGGATGGGACAACAGACGTCAATTATGTTCATTAAATTTGAAGAGGGCCGATTTTAATTACGACGGCGTTAATCCGCGGAGTACATGTGTTCTTTCGCCGAATGCGACGCGAATTATTGGCGCATAAATATTTACGATACTTTGCGGCGGAGTGTGGTTGACAATATTTATCGACAGTGTGGATGCAGCTCCGACGCTGCTGTAATTAAAAAATTCGTTTCCCTGCATGCATTCGGCGACGTTGATTATGTGTATGGTTTTGTGTTCGATTCACGGGAATTAGTTGGAAGGAACAAAAACTGCTCAGGGAATGGTAGTTTTGAGGCTAGATTTTGTTTTGGTTATTGTGTCCGTTTATTTTGAGGTTAGGACTGTAACTCGTTTAGCCAACGATTTTTTGGGAAGTAAATTTTTGACTATCAATTTTCGTGGATCATTTTTCGTAGTTTTTTGCCTCATATTTCTTGTACATCAGTTCTTACAGAAATTTTTGAGAATATCATATATGCATACACGTACAGGTCATTCCTACAATCGGAAGAAAATTGTCGATGCCACAATGACCAATGAGAATGGTTCAAAATATTCCATAGGCCATTTCTCATAAGCGAATGTCTCTCGGCTCATACATGTTTCTCACGAATGATTTCCCATAAATCAATTCCCATTAGCTATTCTTCTCATTCTTTATCCCGTGATTGCTCATGGATCACATCTCATTAATTCGTCGAACTAATTTCGAGAATCATTCCTACCTTCTCATTACCCAATTCCCATGGATTGATGCTAGCAACAAAATACTTTCGTCCCCTAATTCCTGCACAATTCTCACGAAACGTAAAACCACGTAGAAAATGGAAGAAAAGATTGCAAAGTGCAATTAAAGGCGTGATTGATCGAAAAAGCGGTGGTGTATTATTGTGACCCTGCATTAAGAACAAAAGACTGCGAGACCGAAAGACTCTGGGTTTCTCGGTTCGAGAACGACCAAGGCATCGTTTGATTAGCCTGAGCAGTCGCTGGCGGCGGCTCCCGATAGCCACGCGATGCTTGCCGCGATAAAGTTAATAACTTTATAGAAACGTGTACCGAACACAACGACTTATCAAAGGCCGCATATCTAGCGAGCGGCGTTCGCTTCCGTGTGTGCCGTTGACACGAAAAACTCAAATAAAAATCGACGTCGCCACCGGACCTACACGAAATCTTGACGAAAATGACCGGAGGTCATGATTGCGTGACCTAATTTTTTGTTTATCGTTCTTTTGTTGCCGCTTTAAACGCCTAATGAAGTACAGGAAATTGCACACGAGTAATGTACGAGTAATGATCGCGATGCCATTAGCGGTGAAAGTGACTGAGTAGTATCGTGAGTTCTCATAACTTTTTGTCATTTTTACCTCGTACTCTGTAAAAAGTTTAGTTTATAGTTGTACTGTAAAATTAAAGTTTCATTGTAAATTTACAGTTTGGCTCGTTTTTGGATCGTTACTCATTTAAGACGATGAGACACATTTTGATGAGTTGATCATTGCTCGTTATCTCATTGGTAATTATTAAAACTGAATTATTATATACATTATTCATTTGTCGCGACAATTGCTGGAGACATTCTTCATTGACTATTCCACGCGAACATTTCTTAGAGACCATTTCTCGCTGAATACTTGCCCGACCATCGAACGTTGCGAACCCACCATGAAATCGATAAACAAACAAAGAACTTCGTCCAAACAGCACAGCCCCGCAAATGACAGCCCATAGCGACTGGGAAGGGGGGGGGGCAGCGAAACTTCGGAAATGCATTATTGTCGGGATGCAAGCGGGCGGAATAATTTGCGAAAAAAGGTGGGCACAGACACGCGACGACTTGCACGAGACCTAACGCAAAAACCCGCGATTTCGCGAAATCGTCGTCGCTTACGTTTGTCTCGATAAAACCGCAATCCCCTGCGTAGGAACGTTGCATGATTTTCGTTGACAATTGGTCTTGAAAAAAATTATACAGAAGACATGTACGTTACATTTGGTCATGTAAAAAGAAACATTTGTCACGTAAATGTGACATAGGTGACGCATAAATGCCACATGTGCCACATGAATACCACACGAAAACCATTTATTTTCAATATAAATAAATATTTACACCATGTCTGTACCACATGTAAGCCACATGAGTACCAAATAAATACCACATGTGAGCCACATGAATGACACAAATACCACACGTGAGCCACATGAATACCACATAAATACCACATGTGAGCTACATGACTGCCATATAAATACCACATGTGAGCCACATGAATACCACATAAATACCAAATGTGAGCCACATGAATGCCACATAAATACCACATGTCAGCCACATGAATCCCATACAAATACCACATGTCAGTCACATGAATGCCACATAAATACCACATGTGAACCACATGAATGCCACATAAATACCACATGTCTGCCACATGAATCCCACATAAGTAGCAAATGTTATCGCGATGTACACCACCTAAATACTACATGAACTACGTACTAAATACTGCATGAACACCACATGAATAAAGCGTGATCAGCACATGACTACCACATAAATAACACTTGAACACCACACGAATGCCATATGTATACCTCATGTGTGCCACGTGAACTCTATATATGTTACATTAATACCACATTAATGCCAGATATATAACCTAGAAATTACATTAAATATGATTTTAAAAGTACATTAGCAGTCCTCAAATTAACAAAAAAAACACATAGATGCCGAACAAAAAGCATACATTCGAAATAGTATGCATGTATCATCGGTAAATTCCGTAGCTCGGTTAGCGAGAATACAGCGGCTTTTCGCGCGATTCGCGTTTCATCGTGTGGCTTCGATTTCGAGCCTTTGTCGCTGTGGCTCTCATTTTTCGAAATGTCAGGCTTTTCTGGAATCCCGGGTATTTATGCAAGATGTGTGCCGCGCATTGTTTTCATAGGCGCGCAGCACAAAGGAGGTATTTTTCGGGATAGTGGAGGAGGAATGTCGAGCAGTTACACTGTGAAATTGACGAGGTAGAGAAACCCGAATATGGTATTTTGTATCAGGTTCTGTTGAGGGACATCAATAATGTAACGTAACCAAATTGGACTGATATTAATTATATAATTCCTGTTGATAATTGGAACTAATTAATTTTGTTTATCTCATTTTATTTAGACGCTTCATCAGAGTTTACCGGGATTTGTTGTTTTTGCTAATTGTGGCTAACTGAAGGCAATTATAATAAAAGTTGACAAATTTAGTTTCGCTAACCATTTCTATGCATCGAACAATTATTAGTTTCAATTTTAAGCGAAACGGTATTATTAACGGAGTTATATACAACGTTATTAATTTAAATAGTAATTCGATTAATTACTTGTCACAGGCTTCGAAATAAAAGAGATATATTTAAAACTGTCTGTAACAAATCAGTTAGGATATATTCAATTTTAAATGGACCACGAACATTGCGAAATTTGTTCAAGGTTCAAAGGTTATTTTGAATTCAGAAATCAATAATCAGCATCCAAAAACTAATCAACAACATTCGCGGGAAAACGAGTATTCGTTTGCAAAATATCATATCCCCCAAATCTCTTTTCCGCTGGCGCGGTTTGAATGAAATTTCGCGTAATCACGATTAATCAGACGCGAATTCACGCGCCGCGAAATTCATTTGCAAAACTGCGAAATGCATTTCCGCGCGAGACAATATCACTCGGGTACGCGTCGACGAAGAAAAATATCAAATTTCTGAATTACGTTCATTACCGGCACGCGGCCAAATTATCTCGCGACGGAATTAGAACAGAATTTGCATATCCGAAAAACGGAATGGCGCTGCGATTATTCGATAAGTGAATTGAGTACACGTCATTTGACGTTTGGCGGGAACATTTTGTACCGCGAGGTGGCGCTGGCGCTGCTGCTTTCAAATGACCACAAAATAACGTAGATTTGTCGTCAATGTCGCATTTTTGGCACGCAACTTGGAAACGCGATTAATTTGGCTCATTAGGTGAATTAGTGAACAATATTTAGTTTGAATAAGTGATGTTTTAATTTTTACTTGACGGAAATATATTGTTTTTTACTGTAATTTCGGTTAGCAATGTTCTGAGTGACGCAATTCAAATTTCTGTATTTAACAAATATTATTATTCATGTTTCAGGTAAGATGCCAAACGAAGTTATTCTGCTGCGCAATGTGAGTGATTTTGCTACTGAAAATTGGAATATATTTGGAAATGAAACAAATTATGCTGAAATGAAAGTATGCAACAAATATGCTGAAAGCTGAGTAGGAATACATATAAAATAACCAACATCCATAGTTCATAATTCATACACTGAGGAAACTAATTTGTCCTAAAACGTATAAATACTGACATTTTTTATATTTCAGACGTATTTTAATAGTATACCGTTCAAAATTATTATTTTTGTTGATAATTATTTAGTTAATATAAAAATTAAACAAAAACCTATTTTAAATATTTTGTGTTATAGTTTATAATTTATAGTTTATAGTATTATAGTTTTTAATAGCATTTGTAATAATCTACCTACTTTAATTCTGAATACGCCAAACCTTAAAATAATTTGATGTATTATTTTAAAATATTATTTCCTTATTAAAAATTCTAAACATTCTTTAATCGATCTCGATTAAATCCCTCATTAATCCCCTATTTCTTGTTCGCAAAATTTCCCGAGTCTTACACTAATCAGTGAAAAATGTAATAGCTTAATAAACAACGAGGTGCTTACACGAAGTCGCGCTCGCGATGATATATGAATGGTACAGAAAATTGAAATAGCTGAAAAATGCAATCGGCACAGCGAGGCCCATTATTAAAATTCAATAATTTATTAAGCGGCAGCATTTATAAATGCACCCGAATAATTCAGCGCGCGGGAAAAAATCCTCTTGATTTATGGAAATAAATATAACACGCAACTGGATTTCGACGCGATACCTTTGCAACTTTAATGTCTGCATTAACAGCAAGTACTGTTTTATTTTCATTTGACCGCGACGTTTCGCGTCCTCAAATAGACAGCGCACAACACAACTGTTATTGCGTTTTTCCCGTCGATAACAAACGAGGCAATTATAAATATTAATCAAAGCAAAATTAATCGGCAGCGTTTCGGCCTTTTTTCGATGTTCGCGTTAATTAATGTTACGATAATTGTATGGGATGCATGCACCGGCCAAACTAATCAGCACTGACTTCTTTTAAACAATTATAATTAATGCATCGTCATTATCGCGATGCTGCATATACAGTAGTTTCTGATGAATTTGTGGATTCGGGGTTTGTTTGTAATTACATGTAATTAAGTATGAATTCTGTGAAAAATTGAATATTATATTTAAAAACATGTTTTAATATAATATAGTGTAATGTATTAATTTTTTCAACAATGTAATAAATATCAGTTTCAATTTTTATAATTATAAACATAAACATTCATTCATTTTCGAAGTGTAAATTTCATCTGATTGAATATGGAAGTCAGTTGGCGTTGGTGTGTTAAAACACGAATTGCTTCCTAGATGACATTGGTCTTTTCTGGACGGTGTCGTCGGATCGCAGATTCGGACTCGGGTAAACATGCAAAACTGCAGCGCGCACGATTATGCGGAACATCGTGCAAAGATGAAGCAGCTGTTTACACGGGGACTAAGCTCGGAGGGACGGAAGCGGGATTTTCGTCGGGATTCTAACCCAATTTTCTGGGTCGCGCCCATTCGTCATCTCCTGGACACTGCAATTTTCATCCTGCGCGCTTGAACGCGATTTTTGTGAATCATTTCTCTGTACGTTTTACTGGTTCATTCTGAGCTAAAATCTATGATATAATGATTCTAATTTTGTCCTTCGGTCAGAATATTAACTTAATATAATGTTAAGTTTAATTTTCTTAAGCTGATAAAAAAACGAGGCGGAAGTCCGACTCGGTCCGGATGACCAATAATAGTTGTAAATGTTCGTCGCAAACCCCTTATAATATCAGAAAAGACAGAATAGATCCGTCGCTTAAATAAAAGAATTTCAAAACTTGAAATAGTATCAAAAAATAAAATTTCAAATTCTGTTATTTTTTCAGTTATTTTCGACTTTTAGACGTATAAACTCGAAAACAAGTTTGTCCTTCCATATATTATTTATAGATCGAGAAGACTTTATTTTTCGGCAAAGGGAGATAAAATTACAAAAACCTATTTATACATATAAAACAATCGCATTAAAAACGCCATTTTCTGTAGGCGATCTATCGTGTTTTTTCTAATTGTATAAGAGATGTGTTTCGGCGAATATTTACAATTATTATTGATCATCCGGAGCAACCTTGGAGTAAAACGTAATAATAAAGCCTAAAATGTTTAAAAGTAATACCCTAACCATAAAATCAAATCAGTATCATTATAACACCAATTTTTCTTCATTTTAGATCTAAATGAACCAGTTAAACGTAGAGAAAACCGAGTCACAAAAAAGTTCCAAATTTATCGCACTGTGTAATTTGTAAGAGAAGAAGGTATGAGAGGAATGAAATCGAGTAAACTTTTTGTTTTTAATTTTTGATATAAGAAACGTAGATAAAAATGGATTGAACGAAACCGTTTCAATTTTGTTTATTTTTAGATTTCAATAATCGAGAAAGCTAATAAAAGAGGGAAATTCAACGTTAATGAAATAACAGATTTTAGTATTTTTCTAATAATCTGACGTTGCATCGGCAACTTATAAATTCATTTTATCTTGAAACACCTTGTTATTATTTAGGATGTGTAAACCAAATTAATTTAAATGATTAAACTTCAGACAATGTCGAGACAAATATAAGTGTCGTTTCAACTGCATTAAACGCTCATTAGAGAGTATAGGTACTGCCAACGGTTTACAGGTTTTACGATCTTCGAAGCAACTTTGTTTTCCCAATGAATGTCGCTTTTGTAACAGCTGGGATGTGCGAAGAAAAAATGTTGACGGAAGACAAAATCTCTCTTTATATTTGGTCAGGAACTTTCTCGTGTGTAGAAAACATACCTTGGGAAGTCTTTTCTTCGCAAACAAAGACGTCGAAGCGTCAGCTTTTTTCCAGTTTTCAATACACTGTACAGTGAAAAATATCCTATTTTATGATTTAATTTCTGAATTCAGAAATCACATAAACGATTCTTATTTTCTAAACTTCAATCACCACTAAGTTTATCGATTGGCTTAAAAAAGCTTTTTTAAAAAACAAAATTTCCAGAACGGTAATTATAAAAACTTATGAGCCGAATCGGACAATTTTTAGCTCTCGATATTCCATAGTTTTGTTCGAAAACAGTGCAAAGTATTTTTTCAACTTCTTGTTTGGTTTTAAAGTTAGACAGGTTTCAACAAGGAACGTCGAAGGAGGCAAAAACATACATTTTTATTCAGCTTATAACGTTTGAAAGAATCATAGTAACAAGTTTCAAAAAAAACTTGAAAAATTGTCGAAGCGTCGAAAAGTATAAAATCAGCGCGATCGCAAAAATTCGGCCAAAACGAAAGATGCCGTAGACGCGTCGTGTAATCTATTTTCGAAATCCTCGTCGAACTATTCACGAAATGTTTGTTCGCCGCCGTCCGTCCAAACTTCCGCTTAGGTAATTCGGCAAATATTCTAGGGACGTGGTTTGCCGCTCGCAAGGTGCGAATTACGAGAGTTTCTCACCTCGGTTCGTTCATTAAGGTCCGTCTGTTTTACCGCGACCGTGTCGGGAACGTGTTCGAAATAGTTTAGCTTTTTCGCGCCGCGTTACATACTTGTCATTTCGCCGCGACTATGAAACGTACTAATTACGCTGAATAATTAAGGGAACGAACATTGGCTGTCTTTTGTCCCGAAAACGCCCGGGAAATTAGAACGTCTTCGGTCCGAAACGATAAGAAACGATAAAGCCAATATCTGCTGCCATAACGTGGCGCCACCTAGTGGCGAAAGCGCGAACTTGAAATTAATGGAGTCAAAACAAAACGAGAAAACAAAAGATCTTTATAATATTTTGATTATATTTTGGTGATATTTACTAAAAAATAAATAAAATATTTAATAAATAGATTTTCCAAAATTGGTTTAAAGATTACATCGGCGTATAAATACTCCGTTAGTCCGACGCCATTCTTTCTACTTAAATCTTGGCGTTGACAACTAACGTCTGTCTTGATAAGCACATTGCTTACTTCTGTTCTATTTATCTGAATTGTTACTGTCCTCCATTTTGAAATACAAGAGTGGAAATATGAAATCTTGAAAACAATCTGGATAAGCTAACATAACCTTATCCGGCAACTTTTTATGGAAACTTTTTATGGAAAAACGAGCCAATTATTTCGAAGTCCCGAGAAATTTCGCTCGAAAACTGCGGAACGATTAAAGAGGTATGTGAGCCGATGAAAAATTTCGAGAAATCGTTGGAATTTTGTAATTTAGAAGGCAATCGGGGTATGCGTCAGGAATTTTGTTAAAGGTTGCGAAGTTAGTCCATCGTTTTTTCACTCGCGATGTAAACGAGAAAAAATTAATTGTTCTGCGAAAAATTCGGTCGGAAAATTAAAAGCCACCCTTTTAAAAGCTGCCCTTTATATACTTATATTTCTTCTATATAAGTTTAAGTCCCTTAAACTTATAGAAATTGAGGTTATGTGTCGTTTTTATTTCCAACTATCGATTTACACAAGTTTCTTTCCGATCAGTTTTCCCCGGCTTTGCAATCGGTATAACATTTATATTATTATTTTGCCAGCAAACTCAAACTCAGATCAAATCTCGCGAAACTTGTTATAAAATTAAATACGAATTTTGATAAAAGCGACAACTTCGTAACCATTTTTACGAACTCGGCAGAATTTTGTCCGAACAATATTTCACAAACTTTGTACGGCTCGGAACTTTCGCGACGTTATCCCCTCGTATTATTATTATTAACATTTCCTTATCGACGAAATATTTCGCTAATACTGTCACTCGATCGCAATATTTTATCTCAACGTACCTAATCAATTCAAAGCCTCCTTTCGTCGCTGAGAAACGATTTCGAAACTGTCTCGCGGCTCTTATCGGCGGTTATTAAAATAAATACCCGATGAAACTGGGATTCTGATCGATACGGCACGTCGCGAGGGGTCATAATTTTCTATTGCCGGAGATTCCGACTTATGGAAACTGGGCGAGCTATTTAAGGGGACTTCAGCGAAAATGGCTAAAATCTATAATTATGAATAAAAGATTATAACGATTTTTTACTGAAACATTGGAACATTTTTCAATTGCTTTGAGAATACTTTTTAAAATTAAAGTTTCAGAACGATATTTTGAAAAAATTAACAAATAGTTTGGAATTTTGACATATCGATAAAACTGGAAATTGGAACAGCAAAGAACGTGGAAATATTAAAACTTTGTTTTTAATGTTATAAACTGTGAAGAGTTTATAATGTATGAGAACTTATTTCCTTACAGATTTTAAAAATGTTTTACTCTTGCAATGTCACTCTCCAGCGAGAAAAAAATTAGTCTGGATACAGTATTGCAAAATTCAGGTTTTATAGTGTAGTAACGGTTTTGTTACATTATGGTAATAATCTGGCAAAAGTCTGGCACAAAATTCGTTCACAACGATACGATATTCTCTCGAACCAATCTTTGATTCCAAAAAACTGTTTACAGTGCACATAAAGCTCATTCAGATCGAGCACCGGTTGCATGCAGATTTATTTGCGAACGCCAATGAAATCGGCAAATTTCGATCAGAACTGTTTCCGCGCGCCGACCAAAAAAACTTGTTTAAAATTTGCGCATAAAGTGGATTGAAAATCCAGCGAAATTGTTGCCTCGTGGAAGCAATCGCCCTGGCAATAACGAGTTGGAAAAAGTACTGCAATGGTCGATGTCGGGCGATTAAAGCGTGTTTAGCTTTGATTTGGACGCGCAATAGAAATAGAATACGAATCAGGAGGTGTAATTGGATTCGCTGTAAACAGAGACGAACGATGTGTAAATTCCTAGTTGCGGCCTAAAATCCATTACATCGTTCCGGTATTTCCGGTTTCATGCGGAAAAAGTTGGCTAAAACTTTTTAATGCAATTAATGCGCCCGATAGGTGGCGCTAACCGATATTTGCTCGTGGAAATTTAAAGTGGGAATTTCGGCCGGGACGAATGAAATTAACGAATTAATTGACGAAAATCAGTTTCCCCGGGAATTCGGCGGTAAAAAACGATCGGCGCTGGTGAAACATCATTTCGGCGATTTCGCGATAATAAAATGTGAGTTATAATAGAGGGTGTCGTAAAATAAGAGGAAATACGTCGGCAATTGTCCGACTATTTTTCTCCGGGCGGCGATACATTCGCAATCGATACGCGAAATCCGTCAAATTGGCGGAATCTGGTTTGTACTATTTGGAGGGTCAGGAGTGCCAACCAAGGATAATGGTGTTATAAATTTTGATTTTCAACTTGATTTTCAGTTGGTTGTAGGAAATGTCCTATCCGGTCTTACAGTAGAAAAGCGAAGTACTATAAGATTGGATAGGAAACTACATTGTAGGAAGGTCTGTAGGCGTTGAAGAAATCAGGGCTGCCAACTTTTACAAGGATTTTTACTTTTTAAATCTATCTCGAAGAAACGTGAGTTACTGTGACTTATTGTGTTGAGTTCATATACAAATTATCAACACAAACACTAGCAAGTTGGTAGACAAGAGAGCCAACTTCAAATTCTGTTTCAATATTTATTTTGTGAATAAATGTACTTCACAATTTCAGTCTAAAGTTTGTCATAATGGTTGGATTTCATAGTTGGATTTCTATTTTTTTTCAACCTAATTTCATATTGATTTAGTTTTTCCCCAAGTCACCAAAAACAGTCTGACCATGACAAATTCTGAATTTTATTGAACCTATTCCAGGTTGGTAACCCTTCTTCAACCAGGATGACCAACCTTGAAAAAATTCTCAAATATAGTTTCCTTCCAAAAAGCTAGATTATCTAAACATTTTTGTGCAGACATTTCGACAAATTTAAAATTCAACGGATTCCTAACGAAATTCCGAACCCTCACGTGATTTTAATTTCAGTGAAACAAAATCGATACAGGCAGACGAATACTTTCGAATGTTTTTAATGACTAATTTGGCACATTTCGGCTCGGTCGAACGGAAAGTCGCGATGCGCTGTTATTATGAAGTCCGGAAGATAAAAAATGCGCATAAAAACGGGTCGTTGTTTTCGTTTCTCGCGAATTTCCATGCCGCGACCTCCGTCGTTTGAACCGCGCGCGCGGATGTGCCACTCCCGGTTCCTGTTTCGCGAACTCTTTTGTTTGCGTCCCCTTAATAATTACGAACACTCAAATTCGCGGAAAATACATTGGAAATCATTAGAAACAAACAATTCAATAAAAAATCGACAAACTCTGAAAAAGACAATATAAATTTATTTAAAAAAATAACATTTAGAATAACTATGACTACTCTTCATAAAACAAATAAAAAAGTTGAATGAAATCATTATTAAAATTAAAACTAATTTAAGAACAATATAAATTAAAATTCACAATGTTTTGTTAAACATTGATTTTCCGAAATGAAACCATAGCAACTGAAGTCAATTTCGTCTGTCTTTTCATCGTGCGACGAAAATTTTTCCTTGCTTATTCGTGGATGTAACTTACATTACATCCTTGAACGGAGCACAACTTCATATGAGCTCCGTCGTGGCATATTGGTTCCTGCGCGAGTTTGATTGTAGAACTTGCGACGATACGCGAGGCACGCTTTTTATTAAAAACAGCACGGAGATTACTTTTGCGCTGCCATTGGAAGTGATGAAGAGAAAGGAGGGGATAACGGAACATAACGTTTGCTCGATTATTCCGACACGCAATGACATCTAGCGGAAAATTGCAGCGAATCGAACGACACATCAATTTTCGACTATCCGAAGTACGTAATTTTAGTCGAGTGAGCGAGACTACAGTTTTCGGGAAAAAACGATTTTAATGAAAATGTGAAGTAAAATATTTTATGAGACTTTTTTCAGAAGATATTGTGGTATTGTTTAAGAAAAAGATCAGTATTTAATTTTATTTATGAAATTAGAAAAAATTATTAAACTATTATAAATACTTCTATATCAGAATCTAGAGCAGAATCTTTGTTAATTCAATTAATCGTTCGAAAAGGAATATTCATCAGAACGTCCGATTTTGCTATATTTGATAATTATGCACCAAACATAACATGAAAATGAGGGTTTAATTTGGATCAAATAAACAAAAATAATATGATTACTGTGTCCAGATCTCGATATTCCTGCGTTTTCAATTATATGCCTAAAATTAATGTGATTAATTAATTAGTTATTTGGAGAAAGTACAACATTTTCGCAAAAGGTATACAAAAATATAAACAATCATAAATATACATTATCAAAAACCCAGATATTTGCATATATCAAATTGATGTAATCGAAAGACATGATTAAATTACATTACAAATTTCCATTTCAAATCTCCATTACAAATTATCCATTACAAAAATCCATTACAAATTGCTTACAATATGACACGCGAAAAGCCCAATCAAAATGACAAAAAGACACAGCGACATTAAAATACGCAAATTAATTCGTTAATAACTATTTTGTCTTTATCCAATCGTTCGGATACAAATTCAGTACGAATATCCCGAAATAATTTACTTGCATAACAATATCCCGGACCAATTTGAATTTGTGATATTTTATGCGTTATACCAGGTGTTTGAAATATTCAATTACAAATACGTTCCACATCAAACGCAAAGTTTACAAGCACAGCAATGTTTAGTTGGTGTCGCCAAAATTTAGTTCATTTAAAGCAAATTTTATTAAAAGAAAAACGCCCGAAAATAAATGCCGCAATCCAATCAATGAGCCGTAAATTCGTGAAAATATTTGCGCGAAAACTTTTTCATTCGGCCAAAGTAAACTCGGTCTTCGAATATCGACACTTGGAATATCGACACTAATACAAGCTTACGGTGAATTTCATTTGTTACCGAACAGCAACTTATATCTAGTTGAATTGCTAAGTTTATTTAGAATATATTTCTAAATTTAGAAATACTACTTAACTAAATTAGTTAGTTGGTTCAACTAAAAATTAGTTAAGTTAATTAATTTTAACTATTCGATTAACTAAACATTTCTTGAAGGTAACTAAAATATAGTTCGCTTAACTAAATTATACAGTTTAGTAAAACTCACACAACAACTGACTAAATTTAGTTAGTTTATTTCTAAACTATTTGATTAAAAATAGTTGATTAAAATACTGCATGTTAAAAACTCAAAACTAATGTAGAAATGCTAACTAAGTAGTACTGTAAAAATAAATTTACTCCAAAAAAGAAGTTTGGAAACACTGAATAGCATCGCGAAAGGGGGGAATTTTAATATGCTAAAAGTTGTGATACAGTCGCGCGGAAATGTTACGATGATGAGGCGTAACGTTCGAGACAATGATAAGGAGCGCGCATTTAGCGTCTTGACATTTACATCCCATGATAAACGCGGACCGAGACTGCGTGCAACTTAATGGTAAAAAGCCTTTGAATACTAATGAAGCACTAATGAGTAATTTATTATTAGTTTCGCGCCATATTGGTTGCAGTCTAACCAGCAATGGCAGATAAATTGAGAGCTATCACTTTTATATTAATTATTTGCTCGCGGAAGTGGACAATATCAAACGCGCGCCGGCAAAGTTTATTATCGAGGTCATCGCGGACAGTTAATAGATATTAATTTTCACACAAATACAGCCACTTCTCGATTTCAAGGGGAGGCTGGATTCGGTCGGAATAAACGTAAGCGAACCGGAAGTTGCAAGAAAAATAAGTTTTACGGTTGTTTTGAAGTTGATACTTGGTTGATTCAGAGAATTTTAGCATTTTGGAATCTGCTTTACCGACCGTTTTTAGTTTTTTGGGATTTTCCAGGGTCAGTTCTACTTTACCGACATATATACTATACTAAGTCAAATTGATCAATAAAGGAAATTTTTCGGTACTGCTTTTTCTATTTTACCGAAGCCATTGGTTGTTTTTATGATATATTAAGGAGAAACATCTTTAGCGATACTATAAAAGTAAACCACAATTAAGAAGTGCCTTTAGTCATGAATAAAAACTTCTATTTTAACTTTTTCATGAACAAATTCAAAGCTTCATGAAATGAAAAAACATTTCTTATCATCGTCGGTAAAAAAGAACTGCTGTAAGACCTTAAGGAAAAATACCAATGAAATGGCGAGATATAGTTATGTTTAGATAAAAAATAAAAATTCAATAAAATGTTTTCAATTTTTTAAATTTTTATCAATTTTTTTATAATATTTATTTTATCAATTTTTGCTGGAAGGTCCCACAAAAAAATTGATTTGAAAACAATTTTATTCCACAACTTTCTCTACTATCAATGTCCATTTTTCAAACTCAAAAGACAACATAAAGTTTTAACCTAAATATAAAAGTCCTTCAAACAAAAATAAAAACACCACATTTAATTATCACGTTTAAGATATGTTTCACTGCAAACGTCTAAAAATTTCGCACCTCAACCCACCTTGCCTTTCGATTAGGAAAACTAACCGTAGGTCGCGCGAACATAATTTTTTCAACCGCTCGACGGCCTGAACTAATTATATCCGTCGCGCGCCGAAATAAAAGTTCAGTCCAAGTGGGCGCAGCACTCCGAGACAATAGCCAAAATACACTGTAAAAACAGGTGTCTTATTTTAAAACACTTCTGTCCCATTTTTAAAACGTTTTCAGGTGTTTTAAATT
>JABFPB010000430.1:0-39126 GCA_022817645.1 Ceratoteleas bidentatus
GGCGACTTTGACTGCAGATGCAGTCAAAGTCGCCATTTCTTCATTTCAGCTAACAGTTGTCATGGGATAGTAAACAAAACCTCGAGTATGTTTGTTTTATTTATGAAAGAGATTCAAAGATAACATCTTTGACGTTATTTACAAAGTGCGAAGAGTTCAATGAGAATGTTTTGGCACGCTTTTCAGTCTATTTATACTGAATCAAGTTTCTTTGCATAACATAAGTGTCTATAAACGTGTCATACGTTTCTCTTTGTTTCACGAATGTGGCGCGCGGTAGTTGTAGCGGTGACCTTGTTTGAATTGTCAATGGACGTGGGGATACGGCTATGTTTGGTGGTGCTCGTGTGACCAAAGTCGGAGGCTGGATTGTCTCTCTGGGTATATCTGAAACCGAGTCGTGGCAACTCTTAAATGAAAACTTACAATACAATTTTTTTCAGGGAGAAATATCGGCTCTACCATTGTGATAGGAACGGACAATACCATCAGTTTAGGGATTTACAATTCTTTGGGTAGAAAGGTTGCGTTGGAAAGGAAAAGAGTGGTTCTGTCTTCATTTAGACTGATGTTAGAAAGGGAAAAGTGACGAATGGGTCGAAGGAAGGGAACCAAATTAACAATTGGCAAACGAAAATTGTTTATTTCAATAGAATGCGATATTTTTCAGTACACTTTTTAATACCTCTAGTTCTGCAAACATTAAAACTAATTCTATATTATAAAAAGAGTTTTTACTTCGCTTAATTCAACGCAAACAAATTAATGATCACATAATTTCAGAGCTATGAATAATTTTCTCATCGATGTTGAACTACCCAAAAGTTCAGTATTCAAGATATTCTGCCTGGACTTTAAAAATTCTGATACCAATTTTTCGATATCGAAATTTACAATCATCCGATTCCTGTATCTACAACTATCTATCGTTGTGCAGAAAAACAATACATTCCTTAAAAGGTTCACGACTTTCCGCAAAACAATTTTCCCAATCAACCCAGCGTCGATCCCCAATTAAACCAACAGTCCAACGATCTTCGCTTCATTATACATAAACATTCCTCCACTAATCCGCTGCTCGTCCAAGAGCCGCCGCTTTCTAACCTTCTGCATTTCACTCCCGAAACAATGCCTCCTCTTGTTTCGGGAGTCGGTGAAATCACCGTCTCTCACTTTCTGCGCGCCTTCTCCATCCAATGCTCAAAACCACAGCAAATCTCCCCCGATTTCCCAATTCAGTAAGTGAAAAATTCAACAAGATAGAAAACAATTTAAATCGATTTCAAGGTGATTCAAAAGAAGTGAATTCTGATTGTTTAGAATTCAGATACTTATTTACAATGCTATGCTTTCCAACTCCTAAGTTATAGGTCCTGAGTTCGAATCTTTCCTATGGCGAGACTTTTGCGGGGATATCAGAGTTCTGAAAACTTCAAATATTTCAGACTTCCTTCGATTTTTTCAAAAAATCTCGGACTTAAAATATATATGTCTGAAATTATGAAAACGTTAAAAAAAAGAAATAGTCTGAACATTTCTGACCTTCAGTTCACATAAGCTGGTACCATTAACAAACTCTCAAAAGTTCTTAAGCTCGCAGGTAGTATTTATTAATATTTCATTTATTCTCATCGTTATCATTAATTAAACAAAGGAGTACGTTGTCAAAACTCATCCATTTAATTCGCTTTCGTATCAAAATATCACGTCATTTTCAGTTATAGTCAAATTAAATCCCAGATATTACACATCAGATTAGCTCACTCGGTAAGGTGCAAGCTTCCAACTTTCCGAGTTCAAATCTTCCTCAGGTTTTTTTTAATTCATCAATTTTAGTTGGACAATATTTATATCCTTCTCAATCGTAGGAATACAATTAAAATAGAAACGCAATTCAAAATCACCCATCCTATTTAACCATTTTCCATTTCTTTTAAATCCAACTACTCATTCCCAATACCAAAAATTCTACGCTACGAACACCAACGATATTCATCACATGATTTCCGCCAACCACCTCCCCATTCAACCCTCTTCCCCCCAATGACAATCCCCATAAGATTCTATCACAACAAATGGATTGTTTAACGGTGTCCGTCCGCGCGCGGCGCCCCGTGCCATATGTGCGGTGGCCGGCCGCCATCTTGGGTTCTCGGCGAATTGTTGATACGGGCAGTTGCCAGCCGGCGGTGCTTGCGAGCAGCGAAGCGTTCGGGCGTCGGGCGAGCGCTGGCATCGACTTGCGCCTGTCGACCATTGGTGCGCCGCCTGTCGTCGCAGTTTCGCCGCCGAACGCTCTCACCCGGACGATGACTAGGGCGCCGCGGCGCTCGCCGCGCCAGTGAACCCGCGCACCGGAGAGCACCCGCACGTCGTTCCCTAAGAGTGGCGGCCCCCTCCCCCCGCCCCGCCCCGTCGCCGCAAACGCGCACCGAGTGCCAGGTGAGTCGCCACGACGAAAACGCCGGCGCGCGCGGTCACTCACCTTCACTTGCTCGGTGGTTTCGTGGCTCGGCCGCGCATAACCTCACTTCGCGCGGGGCCCCGACGTATTGATTTTTCGGCGCCGGAGAAAGCGCCCGGCGCCGCGCTGACCTTGACGCGAGTGACGTCCCGGAGGTTCCGGCGACGTTCGGCTGTTCGGGGAAGTGTGCGATTGTCACGGGGAGTGGTAAGGGGAAGGCGTTCTCGGGGGGACGAGGTTAGGTCGAGGAAGGGCGATCCTGATGGAAAGGAATGGGGTTTGGGGCTGGATGGAATTTCGAGGATTGAAGAAATTTCGAGACATTGGTATTGGTGAAAGGAAGTTAGATGGAAAAGAGGTAGAATGAAATTGGATAGGGAATTAGTGGTGGAATTATTATTTTTGTTTGTTTTTTTTTTTAATTTGAATAGTTTGAGAATGTGGGAAAAGGATATAAAAGTGGATAATTTGACAAAATTGAGTTCGACAGAAATGGGATTTGAACTCGTGGCTCCCAGCTGTGAACCAGCTGCCTTACCCATTACACCGCTGTCAATGTTTTGAACAATATAATTTCTAGGGTGTACAATAGGAAAGCATATTTTGATAATGTGTTACGATGAATGTGGCACTAACCTATTTGGAGCTGGATATATGGAAAATGACAATGGTATTATGTGGAAATGATACATTTAGTATAGAAATCATATAGAAAACTTGGGAATGTCAGGGAAAATGTGAAAATTTAAATAAAGCCGAAAAACCATTTCAAATAGGGGAGAATTCCCAAGGATCGAACGATCCAAACAATGATAATTCAATGTGAAAAAGTGTTCAATTGTGGGCACTCTCCCCTATGTATTTTGTTCAACTATTATTCTACAGCAAAAGCGGTTTTCAGCTTATCGTATTTTCAGAATTGAGTAAAACTGGAAATATTCTGGAAAAACAAAAATAGTAAATGGATTCCATACCAATATTAAGTCATATTTTATTTTTTTTATTTGTCAGATTTGTTGCCAAATCGAGCTTTTACAAATGTTTTTTATTCCGGTAAAAATAGAAAATTTGATAAATGAAAAACTGACGTTCATATTTCGGAATTCTGCATTCAAAAATATATGATTCTATCATTTTAATTGATTTCTTTTATAAAAATTGCTTCAAGTTTAAAATTTGAAATTTGCCAAAAAGAGATAACGATAAACACCACTTCTGATTTGGTTTCAGTCTTTCCAGAATGTATTTATGTGGCAGAAATGTGTCATGTTTATTTATTTACTTTCATATCTGTCTATACTTATAGAGCATCCGTTATGACACACGTAAATGAGTCGAACAAAAAATTGCAGATAATGATTGATGTGGATAATTAAATACTGTATCGAGTTTCAAGAATCATTTTCGGTACACTTTTTCAGTGTACCGGCATGTTTTCGAACAAATAATTTTTTGTCTACGCATTAATTAGTTAATGCGTTTGATTAGATCAAATGATCCTTAATTAATAGTCAGAGTCTGCAGAGTGATCAGCAAGCAAATGTTTTCTTATTTTAGTGTTCTCGTGCTTGCCAGGTGTCTAAATATTTGCTTGTCATTCACGTGTAATGAGAAATCATTTGCTTGACTAACATTTATGTTGTACTTCCTTATTTTATATTTGGCGATTAAGAAGATAAATATTATATGTGAATATAAAGATGTTAGAGTCGTGATAATTTTAACTTTATTTTACTACATAGTTGTTTTTTAATCGACTTAGAATAATTATAAATAATTATTTTCATTACAATTTATTTTGAAGTCATAGTAATTTTGTTAACTAATAGGATTTTGTGATTAGAATGTGATGACCAAAATCCTAACTTAACTTTTTTCTTTTTAAATACTGTTTAGTTTAATGTTTCTCCTTTTTAATCAATTAAAAGTGTTTTTAATTATTACTAATGACTTTCAGGAATTGCAACGAAATTGCATTCATATTTCTCAACAAATTGCATAAAAAGAAAAAATCACTGCAAAGTTACACTTTTGCTACATTAAATTGTCACATTCAACTTTAATAAATACATTTTATTGCTCCTACATTATATTTTAAAAGCTTTCATCCGCAAGCACAGTTTCACGTCTACACACTCGCAAACAACAATTTCGCAACTTCCGTATTACAATCAAACTTTCCATGTATCGCAACTTGTCCCAATGAGCCTGTACTTTATGTGAATGTCAACTATTCAACAAAAATTCACTTAAACTAATGGGAAAGAGCTTTAAAGCTAATTTACACTCCATCAAATAAACTTAAAAAAATTGCCTCAATAATAACAGTCCATCAACATTGTAAACCCATCACCATAAATATCTTGACTACACTTTAACGTCATGATAATTAACTGAAGTTGTCGCATTACTTTTCCACTTTTATTTTTGTAACAAAATAAATCAATAGATTACATCTAAATATACCTTACTTACTTAAATCTATCATCGCAGATGAACCATTCCATTAAAACATCATCAATCCCACCTGTTTCTTCCGCCACAAGTCAATCTCGTATACATGAATCCACACAACTTTACATATTCATCAAACAATTACCCAGATACACCTGATAACTACTTCCAACCCAATTAATTAGTAACTTTCTCTTCTTGTAGCATTTCCAATCACCTCCCTTCTAAGCTAAATTCACCCTCTTCCACCTTCTTTTTTAAGTAGAAACCCAATGTGTACAAACAAATTTTATTTATTGAAGTTAATTATCAATTTTCTTACATAAATACATAAACTTTTATTAAAACTATTTAAACATAGTGTTGTTATAATTTAAATAAAGTAATTTAAATCACAATTTGCATCAAATTACTTTATAAAAAAAATCAAAGACTTAAATCAAACAATATTTTTCACTGATTAATCAAACTAAAATACATTTTTATGGAATAAAAAAGATTAAATATTAATTTGATTAAAGATTAATGTGATTTGTTTATTCTAAGACTTTTAAATTTATAAATGTTTCAGAGAGAAACTTCAATTATTCATTTGTAGAGATTTATTTCAAAGTTATTTATTTAGTTAGAATTAGATTGGTATATAATACTTTATTTTCTATATTTAATAAATTACATATATTTATTTTGCACCATCTAACAAATAAATTAATCCATTCCCCCTAAACCCTCTAAAAAAAAACAAAGTCGCTTGCCCAGTCTGACCCCCAGATAATGCTACCGACACGTCATTACCGAATTTCATCAAGCCCACGTTTGACCACAAAAGCGGGCAATCAGCTCCTCATCAAAAGGTCAACGCCGGGATTTCCTTTTCTGGGCTCTCAATCTGGGTGAAGACGTCTCGTACATAACGTGTAATCCGCGAAAATTGAAGTATGCGCGACAGTCGGGGCTTTTAATTAAAGCCACGTCGTCGTCTGTTTGGCAAGGCAGCGCGGAAAGTAGCGCCGTCGACAAAAAATGGCCCAAAAATACGTCAGGAGTGACCTGGCCATCGAGTCCGACAATAATTGCCAGCAAATGACTTGTTGAACGGCTTGGCGGTTTTGCAAAAAACTGCAATATTGATTATCGATTTGACTTTGTTCTAGTAATATGTCTATTTTAGATTTCATCTGGGATGTCGATATTTATGGGGGAGAGTGTTCCGTGATGGAACGGTTGACGTATTGGCATTTGGAATATGTATTCGGCTGATTGCATGTAATTTTGGAGACGAGATTAGGGTTTCGGGGTATTTGTACAAGTGGGACAAATCTTTGTAACTTGAGGGAAATTGATGTTTTGGAAGTTAAGTTGGTGAGGATAATTTTTATTTATTTTTCACAAATAAATAAAAATTTTCCTCTCCAAATTAACTTCCAAAACATCAGTTTCCCTCAAGTAACAAAGATTTGTCTTGCAAATAATTAAAAATTGTAATGAAAATTGAAAATTGTATTTACTTTGAAAAATAAAAGTAGTGTTTTATTGAAAAAGATGTTTATCAAATCTTTTTAAGATTTTTAATAAAACTGTCTTAACCCTACAAAAGTCGATAATGTAGGAATCTGGTCCCTGATTCAACACCCCAACCCCCTTAACACCTCTCCCTCACCTAATCCCAAAATTCGACTTTTCCTTTTCTATTTAAAAAAAATCGTCCCAGACGATCTGGTACAGTTCAGGATTGCAGTATTGATTGCAGGAGCATAGTACGTAGAGCGTCGTGAATAGCGGAGGGTCGAACGCAGACAAGAGCCCACCTCCCTTTTCATTCAGACGCGAATTCAGATTCAAGCGCCGCCGCTGAATTCTTCAGCGGCGATTAGTTTTCGGCGCGCAAGCAGCCCGCGGCGCGTGCAGTCGCGTGAAAAATGCACGCCGGCCGCACGATGACAACAACAACAACAACGCGGCGCGCCCTCCCGCGCCGGCATTGGGATGTAAAAATACGCGGAAGGTCGCGCGCGCGGCCGCTAAAAATAGCCGGCAGAATTTGTCCGATTAAAACCGTTATCGGGTGTCGCTGATGGCGAGTAACGTGCGCTGAATTTGGATTGCAGGTACGAGAGTAGAGGAGCGCGCGATGCTCGGACGATGGGCTGAAAGGGTGCCGGCGATCGAGCGTGAACCGAGAGCAGACTGATAGACCAGGTATGAGTACGAGAGAAATTGCAGGATTCGGAGATGAAGGATTCCGAATTGAAGGGTGTTTCTGATTTTGGCTGAAAAATGGATAATGTTACTGATCCTGGTGAAAGCAGGAATATATTGGCCATGTAGGAAAGATATATTCCCAATATATATTTTACACAAAAATATATTCCTGATATATTCGAAATTTTTCCAATATTTTTTTGGGAATATATAGCATTTTTTGCAATATATTGGAAATATTATTGTAATTGCTGAAATATATTGGGAATGTGTTGGAAATATTTTGAAAATATATTGGAAATATTTTAGGAATATATCGGGAATATACTGGGAGTATATTTCTGTTTTTACTAGGGGAGCGGGAAAGTAGAATTGGAGTTGGATATTAAAACTTTTTGACTTTTATTTCATTATACATCGAATAAGAAAATAATTTGATTTCTTGACCCCGACAAATTGGAAATTAAAACTGTCATCGTTTCGAGATAATCTGATATAATCAGTTGCAAATTGAAGATTTAAAAGGTTTCACAGGTTGTTGTTCAAATAAATAACATTATGTCACAAGAAATCAACTCATGACGTATTATTTGTTATTTTACATGTACTGTTAGAGGATAAAATTTGATAATGTTGCAATTTCCCCGATATCCAGACTTATATGAATTGTGTTTAAACAAGATGTAAACACGACGTAGGATTTACATAATGTTCCATGGCAGGTGACTCATTTCTGTTAAAATCTAGAGATATTGCGTAACAACAATTTTTACTTATTATTAACATTATCGTATCGTTTGAAACTAAACAAAATAATATGACGCAATGAATATTTTATATTTTCAGGTATAGTAATAAATTACTCCAAACTTATTTCAAATTAAAATAGTACTAATCGATTAAGAGACCATTCAAGGCTTTAAAGTTTAAAGTATGACGGCATTATTTATAAAAATATAGCTATATTTGTAACTTAAGTTGTACAATGTTACATTTTTATATCCCTGTTCAAATAGTTGTACTGTCATTACTCATTACCAATTATAATAATTTATTTAAAACTAATCTATTTTATAAACAGCTATTTAAACCAATTAAAAACTGACATTCGTCTATGTAAATCTTAAAAATTAAACTTCTTCGTTTTCAATTTGTAAAATCATAACTGGAAAATTAAGATTTGATAATTGTGCATTTAGATTGATGAAAGAATAAATTGATCCAAATAATAATTAACTGATAGAGTTGTTAGAATCCATTATATAAAATTAACTTCAAATTGTACTCTTAAGAACAATAATACGTTCAATATAAACTATTAAGGTATTACTGTTTTCTTTTTAACAAAATGAACACTTTCAGTAAATTATACATTTCTTACATAATGTTGTAGCAACATTCTCCACATATGAATATCAATATTGGACAGCAATAACTTATATATCACAAGTTTAACATTATTATAAAAGCAGAAACTAATAATGCCCAATAAAAATCCAGTAATAAGTCTTCACTAGTAGATGGTAAAAATAAAAAAGTAAAATTTGAATCAAATAAATAAAGTTTCTTGTTTAATTTGATTTTTATTAACTCTAGTTTTGAGTGACTTGGGAAAAGTGGAAATTAAAATTCAGGGAGGTAAAGAGGTGCAAGTACTCTGTTTTTCTCAGACCAACTGCACTGTTTACAGTCCAGCTTGTGGAGTAAGGTCAAGTTTTTGTTTTCAAGTCAAAGTTGGTGGAAGAGAGTTGAGGTGGTGGGAGTGGTTTGAGTTCGATGAGGATCAGACTCTAGTCGCGTGCAGACGGGGGATCCAGATGGATCAGCTGATTTGTCAGAACAAGCGGCGCGAGAGGTGAAAACAAACAACGTCAAACAGTATCGTGGCATTAACGCCGGCGGCTTTCGGACGTTTAAATTGTTTGTTTTGAGCCGCGTGGAATGTTATCAGTGTTGGTTATTATTTTGTGCGGACTCGTTGAATTTTTTATCGGCCCGAGGAACGGTGCCAGCTGCGCGCAGTCGGAACGATTAGTAATGTTTAGGGAACCGAAGTGGTCAAATTTCACAACACAACAGTCATTGAATATTGTTATCGCTATTTAAATTAGTGGTTCTACGAAAATAACTGAACCGCATTATAACCCAAACTTGTTTGTCACACTTCTGCCTAACATGGGTGAATTCAACTGAAAATTGCTATTAACTAACAAGAACTTATTTTGGGATAGTGTCTACAGTTCCATTTAAAAAAATCCACTTCGAAGGTTGCTTTCTACTTCAAAACTTGCATTTTTAATTAAGAAAAGGTATATTTAAAATTTAAATGTACCTTTTTTTAGTTGTTTCCTTTTAGATATTGTTTAAGTTTAAGACTGAGATTAATTTAGAGATTTTCTGTGTGGATTAGGGAAAACTGGTGACCGAAGCCATGGCGTCGGTGGACGATAAGAAACGCGTCGGTGGCACGAAAGTTTCGGCGATCGCCAACATCTTCCAGCCGAAGCCGCAACTGGAGGCGCTGAGCCACAGGAACAATGCGATCATCGGCGACGGTTTTAAGGAGCCGCCAACGCCGCTGAAAGAATCGCCGACACAGGTCACCGTCGTGCGCACCGAGAGCCACGTCGCCCGGTTCAACAACGCCCGAGCGCTGTTCGAGAAGCTCGGCGAGGAGAACAAGCCAAACCGACCAGTGTACGTGTTTGTTTTGGCGTTTATGGCTCGAATGCATGGGGAAAAGTCGGACCAGTTGAGCGAACAGAGGGCAGATCAATCTCGAGATTATCTTTGATGAATATATGGAATTGAAAGTTTTTCGTCAAATTGCTTGAACTTTCTTACATTTGGGAATTGGATTTTTAATATTTTCAGTTACTTTTTATTTTCATTTTTTGGTGAAAATGACGATGAGTCATATTTGTATCAATTTATCATATCCACATAAATAAACACACAAATCATAAAAAAATACAGTTATTATCTTAATTCTAATGAATTTTGCTATGTTACAATAATTATTCTAATAAAATTCACGTTTTGCAACAAATATCAAAATTGCCTCCCTTAATTAGTCACAAATATTAAAAAGTCTGAGATTGCCTCGAGATTGACATTGATTCAATCAACTGAATCAGCAATCATACAGCACTTACAAATATTGATAGAATAAATTTCACTTAATCGAACCAACAGATTAGGTTGAATCGTCAAACATTTGATTTGGTTAATTGCAGGTTTGGTAGGTTCTATATTTGCCAAGTATTTTCGCCACCAATCTCTGCTTGTTATCTTGTAATGCGTAAAAATGTGTATCCATTGCTCACGTTATTTCCATCTAACGATGGAAATGAATCGCAGCGTACCACTAACAAGTCTGGCGATAAAACATGCAATCTGTATTGTTAACGTTCCAATTTGCACGGCCAGTGTGAACGTGCAACTGAACGAATGAAATTTCTTGAACGTAAGCAAGTTAAGTGATGCGCAAAGATCGTTTTCCTTGCTAACTTTTACTCGATCTCGTTTTATCTGATTAACGCCACTTCTGGAGATTACGGATATGCTAATCTATTGAGGCATCGAGTCTTGAAATTAAATGTCGAAGGATAATGATGGAATTAGCTTGTTTTGTAAACCGTGTTGATACGAACAGCAACTTTGTTTCCATTTTTCACTTAAAAGTGAAGGTTTAGAAAACCTTCAGTTTGTGCAAAAGTAAATGCACTGTAATATAAGATTATGATTAGAGATCAATTTTAATGTGAAAATGGTTTTATCTGCTTCTTTTTCTATATAATTTTTGCAATAAAAGTAACAATATGTGGAAAATATCAAACGTTAATATAAATTAGTATACTTTTAAATAAATTATTAAAATATTTCTAACGACATAAAAATTGCAAGGAATTCATTACTTTTCTAATAATTGCAGAAAACTTTTAAATTAACAGAAAGTGTGTGCCTTGATAAAAAGTAACATCTAAAATTAACGGTACCATAACGAGGTATTTTTATTCCGCTAAATTTATATTGAAAAGCATTTAAATGAACTGCTTTATTATATCAGCTTTAACCCTCCTTTCCTCGTGCTTCTTTTCACTGAACTTAACAGGACATTTTTTTGCCCGAAGGACGTTTAAAATGGCTTTTAAGTAACAGACAATGCAAATTGAAGTGTAACAGACGTTTGACATGCCTGATATTTATTCAGGAACAAGGACAAAATTATTTTCAAAAATACCCCCATTACTTCGATTAAACTAGTTAAACATTGAAAAGAAACATTCTTTCACGTTTCAGATGAGTTCTTTTTTATCGAATTCAACTTTTCAAAGTCGTTCATTCAATTTCTACACGATTACTTGGAAAAGTGGTCCTTGTTTCAATTTCCATTAACTTTCAATTCTTCGAATCGAAAACACTACAATAAACGTTATGAATGGCCTAAAATGTTATTCCACGTGACTCCAGAGGGATTGTCTTTGTCGAGGGAAAATGTCATTAAGCATTTACCTGCGACTATTTTCCGATCGTCGTTACACGTAACGCCATTAGTATCGATTACCAATTAGTTGCTGAAAAAATAAATAAAAAAGGTGAAACGGAAAAACCTCGCTCGTGCATTACCTAGTTTTCCTTCCGATCAAATAATACACAGGGTGCGGCGTTTCCAACCCTATTAACTCACTCATGTAGGGATCCCGAGAAATCCTAGTGTAATCTGTCGAAAAATCGAGGCCACTTACGGTAATGCATGCCAGTCGTGTTTCGATGAATTCAATTTGCCTTAACGATTCGAATCTCAAAGTCACTTTGTTTCCTTCGTGCAGGGTCACGTTATCCAATAGGCGTGCAAGTTCAAGGCCTTTAGAGAGTTAAGATAAAAAAATCTTTTTTTCACTTTATATTCATCCTTCAATTAATTCTTCTTTGTATTCAATGAAGAGAAATTATTTTTAATACAAAATTTATACATTTTAGATTTTTAAAGTAATTAGTGATAACTGTATTGATCACAGTAATTTTATAACAAACTTTTTATAAAAACAGTACATTTTAATTAAAAAAAGATTGTTTTAAATTAAATAAATCAATCTTAAATAAATAAATAAATAAATAAATAATCCCCACTCCCTTTGTCTCATTTCCAGAGTCGACCGAGTGACGAAACCGACGAACCTACACGGCCTGCGCTCGCGGTCCAGTTCCGCGAACTCCGGGTCGGGATGCACGTCGCCCACCAGGTCGCCCCGGGCGCACTCGCCGTCCTCGCCTGGAAACCGGGACCACCTGAGCAACTGGAGCGCGAGCGTGCCAGCGCTCAACGCCGAGCGGCACTTCGAGAATGGGCACTCGTACAGCCCCGAACAGAAGGCCAACCAGGCCAACAAGCTGGCCAACCACGGCAAGGAGAACCGCGCGGACGACAAGTCCGAACGCCGACCCAACTCCAAGGAGCTCATCGAGATCCAGAAGAAGTGGACCAGCCACTTCTCGAAGACGCGACCGAGCCGCTTTAATTCAGACCCAAACCGATCGCTGGTGCAGACGTCGCTGAACCAGTCGAAACACCATGCGGATACCGACAAAAATACTGTACTAGAACTATTTTACTCTTTTTTAAAACATTTCATTATTTTTTATTGATATGTGAATGAATGAGAAGCTCAACATATATTTTCAGTGAGAAACAAAATTGTTTTCACATAAAAAGTATTTTTTTATATATGTGAAAAAACAATTTGTGTTTGTAAAATATTTTTTTGTTGACAAATATTTTTTTTGCGAACCAAATGGGTGATTTTAACGAAGGTTGTTTTTTTCTTAAAGGATGCACAGGCGCGGCAGCCAAATCGGGATAATAAGCGCGGCGCCGAACCGAGTCCAGCGACGCGGTCCGCGAGCTTCAGCTCGTCGCGGCCGTCGGCGAACTCCTCGTCGCCGCTGCCGCCACCGCCTCCGCCGCCCACCAGGATCTCGTCCACGGCGATAACGCGTGAGGAGCGTCCTGTGAGCATGGCCGCGAGCCCGACTGAGTCCATCGAAAGCCCGGAGTATGCGACCATCAATGAGTTTGTGGACCTTTCTCCGGAATACGCCGAGGTGCAGAAGAGCGAACCACCGAAGAAGCCGATAAACGCGCAAAAGGTGCATTATCATGAAGAAACCCATTTCATTCATTCAGAAGAGAAGAATGCTGTGAATCTGGATAAACTCCATTTCACTACAAATTTAAACTAGTGAAATGAAGTTTATCCAAATGCACAGCATTCTTCTCTCACGAAGAAATCTAGTAACTTGTGACTGATAAAATTAATCAGTCTCAAATTATCAGATTTTCTTAAAATGTTATTTTAACCAATTCGCTTTTTCTTCCGCAGCCCCCCGACAACGAAATCCCAGAATACGCGACTGTGCAGAAAAACGTCTCCAAGGCGAAGAACCAGGATGCCAAAAGCCCCCAAACCAGGAGTACCCCCGGAAGTGTGGTTTCCCAGGCGAAGAACTTCTTCAGCTCGCAGGAAAACAAGGCGCCACCGTCGAATCCGATCAGAAGCGCTTCCATGGACAACGTACTGCTGTCCAACTCGGAGAGCAAGCTGGACAAGGACGACGAGTACTTCCCGTCGAACCTCGAGAACTCCAGCCACGGCTCCAGCTTGATGCTGAAGTCGCCGCCGAAGACGTCCGAGTGGCGGAACGAGTGGCTCGCGAAGAACGACGAGATTCTGCGCAGCATGTCGGACCTGGACATGTCGAAGGAGAGCCTGGAGAAGCCGGACGAGGAGGAGCCGGAGAACGAGCAGGACCGCACGGACGCGAAGCCAGGCTGGGCGCAGCCGAGCGCCCTTAAGCGGAAGAAGAAGAAGGAGGTGTTCGTGGAGCGGCTGAAGACCAAGTCGCCGGAATCGGAACTGCGACCGCCGTCGCAAAACACGGACAGCGCGAGCTCGAGTATGAGCTCTCCGAGTTCGCCATCGAAGGACAGCAAGGAGGAAAAGGCGGAGAAAGAGGTTCCGGAGAAGATTCAAACTGGTGAGATGAGGAATTTTGTTATAGTGAATTTAATTTTATGGGAAAGTTCTTGGAAAAATATGAGTGGTTGATGAAATGACTGTATCAGATGGCTCGAAATGTTCTTCGAAATTATATAATAGATTTTTTTATATAATAGACGAAGAACGAAAAAAAAAAAAACAAACAAACAAACAAAAAAAACAAATAAAGGAAGGTCCTATATATGGTGCAGGCATGGAAACTTTGTAAAAATGTAACTTTCCAATGTTTTATAGTTAATGTGTTAAAGGATAATTTTTTCAAAGCCGTACCTTTTTAAAACGCTATTTCGCGAAACTTCATATACATGTTTTGAACCAGTTTTAACTTTCGACATCTCAAATTGATCAGCACTCAATATTCTACCATTCAGTCAGTCCTTTTTTGATTTTTTACTTATTTATAAAATTATAACGATTTGAATGTGAAAAATATAGCAAAAAACCCTGACTTTGCTACTTTTGTGACTTTTTAAATGCAAACGATCCTAACTTTTAAATGATTCAAGAAATCAGAAAACTGTCTGACAAATTTATAGAGAAAGGTTTAAATGTTAGTGTATGAGGTCAAAAATCAAAATCGGATAATATCCTGTTATAGATTAGCTATCCCAAAATGACCATTTTCCAACATTATATAACCCGTAAAATAAATTAAAAACAAATCAAAAAAAGGACTTCGAAAATTTATCTGAAATATGAAAGACTGCTTACATACAAAAATTCAGAAAGATTCATCACAAATTGTGGACTTTAGTCATTCTCGGGGAAGATCCCCTTTAAGGGACTCATATGTGAAGATTATTATGCAGTTTAGTGAAATGTACTTAATAATAATATCTCAATCTTTGGGGGCTCCTTAATGATATAACATTGTTATTAGCAAAGGCCTTCATTTGTTTTAATGAGAAAAGGAAAAGCATTAAAGCAGATATAAGGTATGAGAGTAAAAAAATCTCACGAGACAAGTTTAAATTACAGGATTTGTTTTATAAAGAGGGTTGAATAAGAATAAGATTCTTTAAAGTAAAATTTTTAAGATCTTAGAATAAAATCTTAGAATTTACCTCATCTATGAAATTAATTTATTAATTAGTTTCATAGATATAATTGAAAAATAATATAATTGAGAGACCAGAAACTAAAAAAATATTATGAACTTACTGTAAAATAATATTATTATGTGAAACTATAGTACTTCATTTGAAATAAATGAAGAAAAGCAATAATTTAAATAGTCAACTAAAGTAAGAAAATTATTTGAATTGAATCATGATTTAAATCACTGATTGAAATCACACAATTAATTCATGCGATTTGAATAAAGAAATGTAAACTATCAAGAAATGAACATTTTTTAAGTACATTTCGAACACCCTGGATTATCTTACAGTCTAATATCGCAACGCCCAATTATTTTGATAACATAAGCTGTTATTGAGTATTTTATTGGAGGCTCGTATTCCCGACGGTCGTAAACACGTGTAAGCGCGAGAAGACGTGCAGTAATCCTCTCGAAATCCAGGCCGAGTGACCTCGAATTTGATAATAAAAAGGAAATATGTGTTAGGGCTGAACCTAATTCGGTATGAAATACATTAGGCTGCCGAATCAAATTTCCTGTCGCTCTTAATGTATTTTAAATGGAGTCAATTTTTCGGGTCGGGACAGGGTTGAGGGGTGGCTTCGAAAGATGTTTAAATTCGTAATAAAGCAAGTCACTGGCGAGTTCAACATTCGGTTAAAGTGGAAATATCTGTAGGTCAGATTTTATTATTAGCAATTTGAATAATCGACTATTGAGACATTTTGTTTATTTTTACATGTTTATATTATTCTTGTTTCATTCAAAGGAATGAGTTATACTTAAGAATACTTAATAATAATAGTAACAATAACAAAAGAGATTTTATAATGACTTCATCCAGATCTGGATTTTAAAAAGGCTTATATAAAATAATGTCTAATTATACATTTTAACAGCTAATTAGTTTTGTCAGTTTTTTGTTATGATATGAATAATCGCGTAGAATATTTATGAATAAACTCAGAATGTGTTTAATAAATTATTGTTTATCACATTTTTGAGATGTGTAATTGTTTATTTTAATTAATTCTAATTTTTTTCAATTCAAAATTGTACAAATTTCTAATAGTACTTTGCATTATACGTTTAATCCTGATATTACTATGTCACAAAACAGTGACAGTAACAAATGGCAACTGAAGATTATTAAAAAATTATTAAATTGTTTATTTTTGAAAATATGTATATAAAAAGGTAACTCCTGAGATTAAGTACATTTTTTAAATTTTTATCAAGAAATGCAAAATTAACATACCGCAATCTCAATTTTTCAAACTTCCTTTGAAAAGTAATTATCATAACTGTTAGCAAATGGATTTGTCACTTGACTTTTTCATGTGCCTACTTTTTATGAGACTTGTCATATTATATCTTAATCAAATGGCGAATAAATCTCAATTACTAAGCACCCAATAAAAGATAAACATTAATCCGGGTGATTGATGTTTCAAGACACCCAGTCGTTCGCAATAAAATAATCAATATTTAATTTTCCTAATTCGTAATACCATATCATTTGGCTGTCCCAGTTCGAACATTACACTGCAATTTACAATCTGACGCGTAAAAATGAAAACCCGTTGAATCGCATTTTTACCCTCAATTTTCACTTTCGAATGCATTTAATCTCGGAATTATCTGTATCGAACGTGCTTAACCGTTCCACTAAACAAGAATGGAAGAAAGGCAAGCTATCGAGCTAAATATATGGACCCAGAATGTGCAGATCAAATGTTTCACGACCAGTCCAATTACTAGGACAAATTTTAAAGTATCTTATTTGACCGACTTATCGAATAATAACAATATTTACTGTACAATACTGGGTTAACTCTTTTCATGTCGAATATCTAGATATTAAATGATATTGTGCAATTTGAAATGGAAACAATATGGATCATATTGAAAATAACAAATTTAGTAATCACATTAGTAAGCACAAATTCAGTAACCATAACATTAACTTAAAAAAAGGATTAAATACTTATTTAAATAATACTTGTGATGAATATTAAAATAAAAATCTGTTTGTGTCAAATAAAAGTAATGACTTTCAACTGAAATAAAAATATTGCTTAAAATCTTTACAAATCATTTATATACAATTTTCATTTATTTTCAATATTTCAACATTGATAACAAATTTTATGAATTAGAACATTGATTCAAAACGACAGCTTAGGGTGTAACGAGGGCTTACAAGCTATTATTAGTTATTTATTTATTATTAACCTTGTTTTGAAATACATATATCATTCACGGGGCTTTTGCAACAACATACATGCTCGAATAAATTAAACTCTAATGGACGTGCTTAAAAGCTAACAATTTGGCGACGAACGTTTAGAGCGACGCGAATAAAGTGACAGACTTTATCGACACTCTACTTTCGTCGAATTTAAGATGTGCAAGTTTCGCGACTCGCAGTCTCAACGTTTAAAATGACTAAACGTAAACGAACACAATAGACACGCTCACAGTCATTACCAAACGACGTTTCCACACTTTCCATTCTAATCAAACCCCCAATTAATCCGCCAATTATAAACAACGACGTTTTTTATCCATCGTCATTCCTTTCAAAACCGTTTCTTTATTATCGAAATGCGAGATACATTATCTGATATAAAACTGTTGTTTAATTTTATGTATTTAAATGATTTCTTCAACTAAAACAATTAACAATAAATTTGTGAATAAATAAATTAATTTTGTTAATATTTTGCATATAAAATATCTTATAGTATGGAATATAGTAACATATGATACTTTCCAACGAAAAAGTGACTCAATTTCTAAGTAAACAGGGTAACTTACACATATCATAACTTTACTGCAGACTGTGCAAATGTCTAAGATTCCAACAATTCTGGATAAAGCAGATTGATTAATCTGCTCAGATTAATAAATAAATTTTGGGAAATAATTCCTAGTAATTTCTTCAAAGGTTCAAAATTGGAACTCGCTGGCTTTCTGATTTTTTTTTTAATTATTCATCACACAATCTTAATTTCAGAAATTAAAATTATAATAAACTTTTCTATAGGTATCCCAAAATTCTCAATATTCAAAAAATGTCTCGCTAAGAAACCTCCTCAAACAAAATAATGTCCCCCTCTTTCCCCTCTATTTTCGAACTCCCCCTCCCCTCGTCTCCCAGCATTCTAAGCCCGAGATCTAAATTCCCCATTCCCCCTCCAGCCGAGCCATCTCCAAACTCCCGACTCGACCGAAGTGAAAGTCGCGCGGCGATCGCGCGAAACTCGCCAATTAAACGCGGCCAGACGCGATCGCTCAATTGTCCCAGCCGACGACAGCGCCGGGCGCCCTGGGAGCGCCGAATCACGGCAAAGTAAAAGTGCGCCTTTGCGCCGTTCCTTCCCGTCGTCTCAGTGCTCCCCGGCGGCGTCCCCCACCGACCCGTTATTTATAGAAACCAGTGGCAAGTCCGTTTCGCGTCCGTTTGCCTGCACTTTATTTCACATTACCCCGAATTTTCGTCCCGACTTTGCGTTGCGACACCCGAGAGAAAACCCAGTCCCCCGGCTTCCGCGCATTTTCCGCGCTGTGATGCGATTGGCTGACCGGGATTGGGTTCCGGGTCGCGACGTGACACTGTGGCGGTCTTTGTGTCCGTGAAAGTGTGCGGCGATGAGTCGCGAGTGACCGTTTATAACTCAAACTATTTTTGTGAATCGCCGCGAAAGTGCCGCGGGAGTACGGTGACATGTGCCTGCGGTTGCTGTGCATTGACTGTCGAGGTAAAAACTGGGACGGAA
Organism: Ceratoteleas bidentatus; assembly: GCA_022817645.1. Taxonomy (NCBI): domain Eukaryota; kingdom Metazoa; phylum Arthropoda; class Insecta; order Hymenoptera; family Scelionidae; genus Ceratoteleas; species Ceratoteleas bidentatus. The sequence continues at coordinate 19,045 of JABFPB010000430.1, forward strand.
AATCGGTTTGGGATCGGTTTTGGAGGAAATCGGGAGGATTTTTAGTTGGGAAGTTTAGTTAAGTTAGAAGTGAAATCGGGTGCCGATTTTCCAAGCTTCATATCGAGTTTCTGCGGGTATTTATAATTTCGGGCGATGGGATGGTCCATTTAAGGGAAACTTGGATTTTTTTTGCTGGAAGATAAAAGATTAACCGGTTTGAGCCGAAAATGGGGTATCTATAGAACAATTAGTGAATTATTTCGGAGTCAAGAATATTACATTTTGAAATAAGGGCGAAAAATGACTATTTTCCACCCGAGGTATAGGGCAGAAAGTTATTACTTCCCTAGGAAAGAAATGAACAACTTTCTGCCCACCCAAGAGGGCGAAAAGTGAGTAATTTTCATGCATGTGACTCAAAAAATCATGTATTTTTATACCTCGAATTAAATATCTTTATTCTTTTTGGTTAAAGAGAAAAAAAGTAATCAAATGAATAAAAAATGAGTATTTAACTGGAGAGCTTCCTACATTTCAATGTTTACATAGTCTGTTATCCTCCACAAAGTGGGGAGAGTACTTTTTATTTGTTTTCATTAGCTTTGCTTGTTTATAAATGACCTGGCCGAAAGTGATAAATGAAAGAATGGCTAGTTGGTTGAAAATATTAAAAACCGATTTTGGACGGCAGAGCGTAGATTCTACTTTTCGTGTTATCTACTTTTCGTGGGAACGGTTAATGTCGCTTGTGAGTGTCGGCGAACAGTATTTGCTCGCCAACCAAGGATATTGTGCGATCGGGCCATGATGATGTGCAAACAGACCAGATGAAGCGGTTCATTAAGTCGTTGTGTCGGCCGTTCGGTGAGTCGAATGAATGGGTGAAACAAAATGAACGATTTTCGTTAAAAAAATAGAAAAAGCGGGGAACGGGGAGGGTGGGGAAATACACGTGTCAGAGTTTTATCGAGCGAGGGCTTAAGAGGCACGTGAAAAGCAGCGTGATACCAGCGGCTTATTCAATTCAAATCGCGCAATTTCGCAATATTTACTTTTGACATTTACCGTGGCATACAAAAGATGTCCGGGTAATGAGTTTTTTGCTGCTTCCAACGGAGTTACGTGATGTATTGTTTGGGATTGGGGCAAAAATAAAGATGGAAGAGATTTTGTATGAGATTATATGCGAATTAGGATTTTTACGTTTTTGTTTCTACAAGATTGTTGTTGTTTGTTTTTGTTTTGTTTTTAAGAAAATGTATTGTTTTTAAGAAAATAATTACTTTTTTATTAAAAGAAATCAGTAGAAAGTAATGGATATTGCAAGATGGACAAAAGTCAAATTTATTAAAAGGTGGTGAAAACGAATGGAGATACAATCTACAGGATTGTTTGATTTCATTAATGATTCATGAAATATTCAGAAGTGACAATTTGAATTTGTTAAATCAGTTAGATTAATACAGTTGTGATTACAGTCGTTTTATCTTCAAAGGTTGACCTACATTTAAACATTGTTTGAACTTTCAACATTTTTCCTAATTAACTCAAAGCAGAAGACAAATGAGCAATTAATGTATCTGGCTACTATTTACTAAATAATCCGGCATTTCTTATGATAATTTTTTTTCACAAATTATACGGAAAACATTGCTACTGTTAATGCGTCTTTTAATTTTCTTTTTTATACAAAAATATATTTTAAATATTTAACATTTTTCTGCTTTATGTATTCTAAGCATAATGAATACATTAAACAGAAATACATTCTTAAACTACAAAATACGTAAAAAGACAACTACTGTTTGTAGGATTCAACCTGATACAAGTTGAAGAGAACGAATTGTACATTGATAGATGAATACGATACGAATTGTAATTTGATAGATAAACAAAACAGCAGAGCATACCGGGATTTTGTCATACAATATCTGCATAAAATCACACATTACACATATCTGTAAATCAGTCCTATAAATCGGCAACCGCAACCAATACCCGAGAAATGTTAATCACCTTTTTTAAAAGAACGACAAAAATGTGAACCATGAAAGGTTAACTGAATTACATTAATTTAATTTAATTTAATTTAATTTAATTTAATTTAATTTAATTTAATTTAATTTAATTTAATCTTCTCCCAAAATTTTGTTCTCATCAACCAATCTTCCCCCAATTTCTCCAAACTCCCCCAAAATGCCTACACAAGCAACTTCGTTTCCAGGCAGCAACAGCTATGACCTCGAAGCGGAGGACATCTCCAAGTCGACGACATACGCCGAAAAGTACCTGGAGGAGAACTCGGAGTTCAGCGAGAAGGAGTCCAAGTTCAACGAGACCGACACCGCGACGGTCATCCGGCGTTCGCATGTCCGTGTGGAGCTGCCGGCGGCGGGCCTGGGTCAGCGGCCGTCCTCCGTCGTGAGTTCGGACTACGAGCACCAGGCGGAGCCACCGCGGGACGTGCCCCCGGCCAAGCGGCAGAACGCCTCGGAGCCCGCGAAACCACCCGAGCCGAAGGTCGCGACGCCCGCGCGGGTCCCCCAGGACGGCATCTACCGGTTCCAGCAGGCCCAGGTCACCAGCTACGCGAACGACGAGCAGAACGACAGCCAGTGCCGCTCGAAGAACGCGTCGAACGCGAGGAACGACCAGATCAAGCGGCTCGGCCAGCAGGAGAACATCAAGATCTCGTTCCCGGAGAAGACCAAGGAGGTGGCGCTAAACTCGACGCCGGCGGCGGACGGCGAGCAGCCGCAGACCACGTGGGAGCAGGAGAAGCTCAAGGCCGACCAGATCGCCAGGCTACGGAAGGGCGAGATCAACTACGTGGAGAAGGATAAGAGGGTGGAGGACGGGGAGGACCAGGGTGCGGAGGTCAAGCTCCCGGCGGAGAACGGCGACAAGTCGGGACCTTGCGGGGAGAAGGCCCCATCTGATGCGTGAGTATCGGGGGAGTTTGGGTGGGATGAGCTGATTGAGGATGGGTGGAGAGGTGGTTGGGATTGATGGGGATTTGGGTAGGATTTGGTGTATTTGTTTTTATTGCGACTAACCTAGAAACAGATTTAGAAACGAAAGAGCAAAACTAAAAGAAATTGCTACCCGAGTAGCACGCAGAAAAAAACAAAAAAATAACAACTTTTTGGTAAGAAAACTAGAAATTTTCAGTCACGAAAGAAGGAAGCCGAGGTCAGACATATCAAGTCGTGAAACAAGTTATAATAATATATGGAGCTAGATAGTAGAATGAGCCACAGAATTTGGAAGTATAATGGAGATTGGTGGCCAGGAGCAAGTTAGAGTAACGAGTGAGATAGGAATTTGCAGATTGTATTTGAGAAACGAAAAAAGAATATATTCACGAAGAAAGGGAATGCCAGAATGCCGATTTTGAATAAAAAATATAGAATGTACACTTCGAAGAGATAAAGGAGAACAATTCAGCTTCTGTTAAACTGAATTCACTCATTAAGACACATGAATTAGTATTTGTTTGATTGATTAACATATTTCACATTCTGCTATTTGAATGAGTTAAGACAAAGTCCAGTACATAGACTATCGAGTGCTGCTGCATTTTTTTCTCCACCTAGTTATCTGTAGATCTAGAACGTTACCATAAGTCATGAAATTAGGAAGATGAATCCCAACTAGACAGTTTGAAGTTCAGGAAGCATAGACTGGTTCCTACTAGTTTAATGTATTATATAGTAGTGTCCTAAGTATGATTTGATAAATGCCACTAGTAATTATTAGTACTTAGTGAAGATTCTAAAGTTGATATCTGATTTAATAACTGCCTCAAGTAAGAGTAAATTGTTGCACTTAGAGAAATTCAACTAACATTAAGTTTAGTTTACCCTAACAATCTAACACCATTTACACCACTTTATACAACAAAAAACCACCTCTGCAACCAGTCTCATCAACGGTACAGAAGCAAGATCTATCCCAATGGAGATGGAACAGAAAAAACACTAGTCCCTCGTTATTCTTAAGTCAAACTCAAAATAGTCGATTAGACACACTAGCTGCAAATGATAGACCACTCTACACACCTCTTTAGTCCATCTTCGTGTTGAATTTTTAACATTTACTTAACCGTTAGTTGTGCCTAAGCGATTCATCGAAACAAACCATCAGCATTCATGACCACCACTTGTTCAAGCATGACGAGCCGTAGATGGCGCTTGCAAACTCACCGCGGATGTCCATCCATCCGCCTTAGTGTCTCATCTCAGTTTTTTCTCTCAGCAATATTACCGATTCCCACAAGGAAAGAAATGACTTATTACATGTTACTTTAACGTGAATTACTTGACATTAATTAAGCAAGAACATTTATTATACACCACCTTTAGTGAGAAAATAAAACTACTTCACGAAGACCAAAAATTGCAAAACTGAAAGTAAAACATTTGCTTTTTTATATAAAATACAAACTTTTATATAATAAACTTTAAGAAAATTACTATTTTTTAAACAAATTTTGGATAATTTTCACTTTTTTTTATAATCGCAATTTTCTATTAGTAAAACAGTAAATTCAACAAACTCGACATTTCCTAACTTCACACTAACCCCAGTAAATTATCTCAAGTCATTTCCTTCCCTCCAATCATTGGCATCCATTTTTCACGACAATGTCCATTTGACGCACAGCGAAGACGCGACCGAGAGCGACCTCAACGACCTCGCGATCCCGGAGCCGAGTGCACGGTGAGTAGCAATCATGCCAAACTAGATAGACCGCGTGAGACTACTCGAGGTCGAGCGAATGTCCTTCATTGAATGACCGCTGACCGAAATGATACATTAGCCAAGGAGCGCCGCCGCCGGAGGACGGGGATTCGCAGCAGGTACCTATGTTAGTCTCGCCCAGCAACGGGGTAGCGGGCGAGGACAGGCTCGACGACCGGAACCTGGACGAGGACAAGGAGGACCTGGACAACACGCCGGATTGGCTGTCGGACGCGATGTCGGCGGCGGACACGAGCCTCGTCAATAGTACCACCCACGACTATAGGTGAAGTTGGCTGCGACTTACACTGATGGTCAAAATCGCGGTCAAGATTTGTCTACATTCGCTCATTCATCTCTCATCAGATGTTTTCGACTTTTTCACTTAATGCACGTTTTGGGCACTTCGGATTGCGTACTTTTATAGCTATCCAAAAAAATGTTTTTGAAGGGAAAGAGAAGGAAAGAGAATAAAGAAGAGGAGGTTGAATGAATAAGGGTTGCGAAGGTCAGACGGAATTTGTAGAGAAACAAAGTAAAAGTACGATCTGATGATGCACTTTTGAGAATGCAGTTGGAATGATTTAGAGTTACTAGAGACTGTTTTTCGTCGTTTTTATCGGAGTTGGAGGTGGTGGAAGGGGAGTTTGGATTGAGGGAGTCGTTTTTGTTCGCAGTTTGTCGCACAGGTCGCGCAGTGATCTTACTATCGACTCGCTGACGGAAAGCCAGATTGGCTCGGTGACTGGCAGCGAAAGCGGCCTCCTCGGGTCTGTGAGTAGTTTGAACGACACCCATGAAACGAATGATGACACGGAGACGGAGCACCCGGATGCCCCGACGCCTACGCCTGGCAGAATTGTAATTGCTTTTGTTTTTTGTTAACAACTTTGGACGAAATAAATTAAACTTATATAACTGAGAAAATGTATCTTAATAAATTACAAAAAAGTGTAAATAACGCATCATAATTTTAGATCCTGATAGAAAATGGAGTCCATTACTACGAGGATGGCCACTTTTGGATGGAAGCTGCCGGTCTTCCGGATTCCGAGGAAGATGACGACCTTCCGGAAACCGTGCCAGTGAAAAAGACAACGAAGGTGTCGTTCGACACCGGTCCAATGCGCGTTTACTCCACTCACTCAGTCAAGGAGTATGATCGCAGAAACGAAGATGTGGACCCAGTCGCTGCGAGCGCGGAATACGAATTGGAAAAGCGCGTCGAGAAAATGGAGGTTCGAGGCATCTTTGAACAATTCAACGAAAACAATAAAAAATGAATTAAAGCGAATATTTGTTTCCTTGCAAAATCAGTAAAATAAGAGTTCTCTTATTTTTCTTTCTAAAAAAGAGATATTTTTTAAAATTCTAACTTCCGTCGATTTCTATCCATAATTTACGAATTCTCCCACGACGAACTGATTTGGTGACGCTGCGATCGTTACTGGTTGGCTTATTGAAATGAGATTAATTTTTAATCCAGTTGAATTTCTTTCAGATCTTTCCTGTGGAATTGATGAAAGGACCAGAAGGCCTGGGTTTGAGTATCATCGGTATGGGTGTTGGTGCGGACGCCGGTCTAGAGAAACTCGGGATTTTTGTGAAAACAATTACAGAAAAGGGCGCTGCGGCGCAGGAAGGGCGGATTCAAGTCAACGATCAGATCGTCGAAGTCGACGGCAAGTCACTGGTGGGAGTGACACAGGCTTACGCGGCGAGTGTGTTGAGGAACACGTCGGGTTTGGTGCGTTTCGTTATTGGGAGAGAACGGGACCCGAATTCCGAAGTCGCAATGCTCATCAGGCAGAGTTTGCAGGCTGATAAAGAAAAAGAACAAGCTATTCAAGCTCGGTAATCATTTTTCTTAAATATAAGATACTTACCATTTGAAGTCATTGCGGCTGTTAAAATCGTGATTTAAAAAATCGAAATAATCGGAATTGTTTAATTTGAAAATAGTATTTTGATTTCAATAAAATACTGATTGGAATAAAATTGTATTCCATTTAAGAAACCATTTTCGAAAAGTTAAGGGAAATATGTGTACAGATATTGATAATGAATTATTTACTTAAAATAAATCACGATTTTAATTAAAGATTTAAATCAGAGCAGTCCTCAAAATCATTTTTCCAATTCTATCATTCTTGACGTTTGAATTATAGTGTTTTATCTTTACTATTTATCACCTGATGTTGGGTACAATTATTTCTTATGAGCTTTTACGTACTTTGTGGACTTTTATATATTTATTTAATTTTTTTATAAAAAAGAAAAATGTATAAGAATACACATAATATATTTTGGCCAGATCGCTGACATTAATTTTTTTAAACGACATAAGATTTCTCAAGTAGTTTTTTTCAACAAATATTCATACAGTTTAATTATTACATCAAATCACAATTTAGGCACAACATTTAGGAAACCCAGTTTTTCACTATGAAAAAACAACTTTGATTTCCAGATATTACAGGTATGGCGTCGGCAAAAGAAGGTCACGTTCTGGATTGCGATGAAGGACAATTATGGACGAAACTATACTTTATTTGTTAACCCCTCTAACTAATATATAAACTATTTAATTACTCAAAACCACAAAAATGACACCAAATTATTTATTCAACCCAAAATTCCTCTCGAACAAGCGGCCCTTTTATCAGCAAGACACACTTTATCTTACTTAAGTCATTATTGTACCCAACAATTCTTTTCCTCCTTCTAATCCAAACTAACAAGCCAGCGGTATGATCACACTTTTCTTAACTATTTTTCTCCAACCGATTTTTGTAACGTCCCACTAATTCAGGCTACTTCTTGCAGAAAACTCAATTTCTCCGACACATCACCCGATGACCATCATTCCCTCGACGAACACACTCTCGGAATGGGCTTTCGCCGGGGCTCTCCAGAAATGTCTTCTTGTTCCGACGGCGAACCCCCACACAGTCCGATTGAGGGTTACAGTCGAAGTCGGTCTCCAATTCTGAGTTCGTCCTTTGGTCCTCACCATGGACAAGCGCAAGCTGACGTTGACAGTTTGCGTATACTGCTGCAAGAGGTACAATTATTTATCAGAACTGCAAATTTGTCCGATACCAACAATCACATTGCCTCAGTTTTTGAATACACCACATTTTTTAAATACACCAGAAGCAAAATAATTTCACATCCACCTTAAGTCCACTCACTGGCACGCTCTTGTTTGGTTGGCATTTTTCACTTTTTGGTTTCATTTTCATGCAAATATTTATCAATCACGAACGAGACCGAGCGAGCATTTAGGTGATGCGAAGTGTACCGGAGCTGAAGGATGAGACGTAGTTTTCCTTTTTTATTTTGCTTATGCATTTTGTGTGTCCCATTGCTTGCAGAGTCAGTACAAATTAAAGGTCGCGGATGAGGAGGCGGAGGCCTTGAAAGCAAAGGTAAGTTTCAGATGAATATTATGGGGAAGTAAGTTTGATTAGCTTGTGTTGTTTGCATGATTTCTCATAACTCTCATATCACTTTTTTCAGAGATTGGTAGGAATTTTAATATTTTCATCATTTGATTTCAATCATTGATTGACATTAAATGAGTTTTCAAAAAAAAAAAAAAAATCAATGGTTTAAATTAAACTGATTAGATGTTTAATTACAAATGAATTATTTAATTAGATTTTTTTTAAATCATGATTTTTAACATCAAAAACAAATTTGATCACTTGCATGGTATTTTCTCAATTTCTCAAAACACTCTCATAACACATTTGTCAGATACTAAATCCTGATACTTCAAACATTTTTGAAAAAATTTTGTATTTTATTCTGCATGATCTCGTGTACATAGATGCACATAACCACCCAAGAAAATACATTAATTTATCAAATTACTAACGATTAATATTGAATCTGGAAGCAGTTTTTTTTGTTAACCAATCAATTCCTCGTTACAGTTGGTCGAGTTGGAGAATAGTGGAGCCAGCAGTGACGAGTATGCCGCGAAGCTTCGGGAATCTGGTTTAAAGCTCTACGAGTCTGAGAGGATGCTGAGCGAGACTCGACAAGATCTAGGTGCCGCGCGAGAAATGCTGCAGCAAGCGACCACGCAGAACGCGGCGTTGCAGCAGAAATACGCCCGGGCCAAACGGGCCGCCAAAGAACTTCGCACGGATATTACGGCTCGGGACGAATTTTACCAACAGTTGCTGCAGGAAAAGGACACGGAGTATAATGCGCTTGTTAAGAATCTGAAAGATAGGGTGAGATGATTTGATCGAATGATTTTAAAAACACTGACAAAAACGTTGTTGAAAAAATTCTGGGAATATATTTTTTTTATTACATTGATTTAAATCAATTCATTTAAATGAAAGGTTATTTTACAGCAGTTATCGGGTAATAAAAATCAAATTGTGATGAAAATATTTAGTAAATCATTTATAATATTTGTATTATAATTTGATATCAAATACAGAACAAAGATTTTCTATATTTAATATTAAAAGACAATCCACTTTTAACATAAGAGATCATTCTCAATGATGGTACCATCCTTGCTCGTAACTCTCTGTGACGAAATTCGAGTCACTTTGGTTTGGGTCCGAGACCTGCCGAAGTGCTGAGAGAATGACATTAACATCCCAACAAACCTCGAAAAAGACTTAAAAAAACGAAGTTATTAATTGATTTCACGTTTTGCAGGTAATAACTTTAGAGGTAGAATTAACGGAAACGCAACGAAGGTTCGGATTACCGGTGAGATTGCCTTACGACGGCGCAACCACGCGAATCGTGACTCCGCAGTTGACTCGTCGTCAGTTGCCGCCACCGCCATCCTCGTCGAACTGCCAACTGTCGGACACGGAAACGTCAGACCTGAGCAGTCCGGACGACGGCGATAAGACCGCCACCGTCGAGAGGAAGCTGCCGCTGCCGCTGCCGGTCAAGGAAGAGTTGGACCGCGCGATTCCGGCGCACCGGCTGCTCGACAATTCCGCCGGCAAAAGCAAGGCTGAACTCGCGAGTCGCGGCGGACTCGCCAATAGGCAGCTTCCGAAACGATCCGGCGGTCTTAGCAATAGTAGTTCGGTGAGGATTTTTTTATTTTGATTTTATGAAAGGGTCAAGAATTCACTAAAGGTTGTATTATTTTTCATCTACAAGAAGGAATTGGAATATATGATACTTTGGGATTATTGAACAAAATTTGACGATACCATTTTGATGGTAAAAGAAATAATGCCAAAGTTTCATTAATTTATTCTGATTGTAATTGAAAAAGCAACGTTTAGTGTTTCTGAAGAATGGTTATCTAGAGTTATGACAGTGAGATAATTGTTAATTTAGTCATTCCCTGTTCCAGGATTACGGTCTGGACGAATCAGGCGACAACACCGACGAAGACTCGTCGTCAAAGCACGTGTCCTACGAGACCCGAAGTCGATCTCCGAACGATTTGTCGAAACAATCTAATTTAAGTTCCTATTCAAGCAGCTCATCGATAAATTCACAGAAAAGCAAACACATCGAGTCCATTCACTCGACGACGATACGACAGCACAGTACCATCAGCTCGCAAGTCAGGGCAATGACCGAACAAAGCTGGCAATCGTCGCAGAAAGGTGCGAAATCGTTTTCGGAGTCTAAATTAAGTCGATTTCAGACTTTAACTATTACACCTATCATTAACATCTATCAAAACATTATTCATGAATGAACTAAAAAATTCAATAATGAATAAAACATTCATTATTCGATGAATGATCATTTTCATCATTCCTTCCAAAAGTGAATAAACTATTTATTTATTATTCTTCAATTAACTTTGAGTAAAACACTATTTTTGTACTTATCATTCATTTTATTTTTGAGTAATTTATAATTTTGTAGGTCCACCAGCGTCTTTGGCTGAACAACTGAAACAGGTACTCGCCGAACGGGAAAGGCGACTGGGCAACGACATGTCTTCGTCCCGGGAGAGTTCCGGGGATTATAGCGATCTGAATAATCCGCACTCCAACGACCCAACGCTAGTCACTCATCATTTGGTCGAGGAGATCAGGCAAGCTGTAAACGAGGCTAATCAAAGAGGTATTACTCATTTTATTTCCTCATAACTTTTTAACGAAATAGTAAAATTACTACCGCCATCCAGTCGAGAAATAAAATAGCGACATTGCAGTCGTTATTTTATTCATAGGCTATTATCTCCGGACTGGCGAATTTATTAATTTTACGATTTCAATTACAGTTAAGAAGGTATCGATACCTTCGCAAAATTTAATGGCTGGAAGCACTCCCTGGCACCACGCCAGTGGATCACCCTCAAGTTTATCGTCCGGCGGATCCATAAGTCCGCCAATAGTCGACCCCACTCCCTCTAAAAATGGTAACTGTCGTTAACAGATAGTAGTTTCAACAGTCACTTTGATGATCGTTCTCTTTTCATTAATTCTTGCTTTTATTGCAGATTCAAGTGAAGTATGGGTACCGCCTCACCCGGGCGACCTGACGTTCGGTGATAAGAAATCCCACTTTTGGCAAAGTGCACCCATTACCGATTGGTCTAAAGAGCAGGCAAGTGCTTTCAATCTCGGCTTGTAAGAAAATCGGATTGAAATGAAATCTATTTATTTGATTTAAATTGGGCTTAAGAAATTTTTTTCTGATATCAAAATGTTTACGATGTTTATGCATGAATGTACCCTTTTAGTACAAATTGAAACATATTTGTATCCTTTTCATATGAATAAATAAATGAAGATGTTTAAATCTGCATTTGAAATATTTATTAAAAGTCTTAGTAAAAGTGTTAATAGAAGTTTCTGCTTTTACACTATTAGGGAATTATTAAATAATTTAAAGTTATGAAAGAAACTGTTTTCGACATACTTCGTCTACTTACATAAAATAAACAGCATTATTATCCAATAAAACAAAAATAGAACATTTTATATTCTTTGAACACATTATAAAAATCGCGTAAATTCTGGAAACATTCGGAACAACTGAGAACGATCAGGACAATTTTCGAAAATATTGAAACATGCAAGCAAATAAAAAAAAAAATAAAATTCTGGTAGACGATGGGAAATTTCGGGGAAAAAATTACAATAAAACTAGACCCGACGGAAAAGTTGTAGGAAAAAAATGAAAAGAAAATTCGGAAATTTTTCAAAGTAATTGAAAGTATGTGAGAAAATATCTAAACACTGAGGAAAGTATAAGAAAAGTATCAGCAAAATTTAGGGAAAAATTCGAAAACGAATACTTTTTGCGTAATTGTGAAAATATGTTAAATTAGAAATTATTAAATTAATACAATCTATTGTCATATATTTCATTAGGCACGTTATTTCATTCAAAGTACGAACAATTTGAAAGAAAAATAAAAGAATTTTTAACATTTTCATTCTTTGAACAAAAGTAAAACCAGTACGAAACAATTTTGGGAAACAGTGGGATCAATTTAAAAAAATATTGATAATTTTGAAAAACTTTTTAAACATATGCAAAATAAGTAAAAAATTTAAAAATATTTGCCGAAAATAGGACATTTTCAGCAGTTCGAACAAAATTTGTTAAAACTGGGAAAAATTCACATCAAACTGGATATGTAGGAAACATTTTAGAAAAAATAAAAATATTTGTAACAAATAAGAAAAATATCAACATTTGTGAAATATTTGCGAAAAATGCCATCGTTCAAAATTTTTCGAGGAAATATTTTGAAAAAGGGAATAACTGCGACAAATAGAAAAAAAATTGATAATAGTGAAAAAAATGTTCAGAGACAATTGTGAAACTATCAGACACGTAAGAACATTTTTAAATTATGTTAAATTAAAATTTAATATTTCATTTAGATAGAAACATTTTTTTTAAATGGGGAGACGCGAAGCACCGGGGACAAATTCCCCTTGTTATTCAATAAAATGTTTAACCAACAGAATTACAGCACACTAAAATATATTTTAATGAACAATCACGATTTATCTCACCACAATATTTTCCCTTCAACTTAATTCATGATTTAATTTTTTTATTGTTTAAAAATTTTTCTTTTTTTATTTAAATCATCCATTTAATCCCACCACGGCATTTCAACTACAATAACCCAATTTCAATCTTATATCCACCGACCGCAAAAACGATTTCCAATGATGTCTAATCCTTGCTCGCATACGTCTCTGACGACAAAACCGGCCACTTTGGAGACGCCCGAGGCTCTCCGAAGTGCTGAGGAATCGACCCTCAAAACGAACATTTCCCCCCACGAAGCTCGGCAGCCATTAACAACTTCTTCCTCCCAGGTGCGGCAATGGCTCTCCGGCGTCGGTCTCGAGCGATACGCGTCCCGCTTCATCGACGCCGAGATCAACGGGGCGAACCTGCTGAGGCTCGAGTCGCGGGACCTGAAGGCCCTCGGCATCTACGGCGACGAGAAGAACCACCTCAAGCGCAAGCTTAAGGAGTTGCGCGCGCAGTCCGAGCGCGAGCGCAAGGAGCGCAAGGAGATCGAGCGACTGCGCCGGAAGGCGGAGAAAGCAGCGCGAAAGAAGTAGCCGCCTTTCCGCCTTCCGCCGCCCCGACCCCGTTGCAATACCGCCACCTAATTCAAAGACCCCTCAGTGCCACCGTTCGCATTACCCGCCACCCCTTCGACGTCATTTGTATAGTTTTACCAGCGACCCGCGACTTCGCCCTGCAATCTCCCGAGAAATAAAGGGCGACGAGAAAGCGAGCGCAAAATGTCCCGTTATTTTTGTACCGATTCGTAGCGTCGCCACGAGACTGCGACCTTACTTTCGAGGAACTTAACGACGGTGGTTCGTTGCCCCCATTTTCGCTTCTGATTTCGCCCGATTGGTACGACAGGTACCAAACTTTTGACTTTGCGAGTCCGTCTCACTGTACCCGCGCGATTACCGTCGAGATGACTTTAAGGACCGGAGTCCTTAAGAAGAGAATCAACAAACTCGCGCCGTCGCGATTTTTACTTCGTTTTTAACTTGTTGTGATGTTGTTGGCATCGAACGTCGCGGCGCCAGGTGGCGCCCGACGACTTATCATGTAAAACGCCGCTTACATGTTCCGCGTTTATTTTACCGCCGAGTTTTTACGATTGTGTAGAGTGGAGGTTCGAGCGGAACGAATTATTTATTGTAAACCGTTTTTTCGGGTTTATCCCTTTTCTGTCTGTCCGTCTCTCAGTCTCTACCTCGCCGTCTCTCTTGAACGTATTTCAGCAGTATTCAACGACTCGAAATGATTCAGTGGAAACATTTACGCGACATTGTCCTCTCCCCGATTTCGGTGTCGGCGCGGCAAAATCGGACGATGTTCTTCCCAGTTCGAAATCGCTTGTCGTTCTGTCTTCCATTACGTCATTTTCGTTTTCACGTTTTACGCCACGATGTGCAAAAAGATCCGAATTTTTTGTGCAGTGTGGATTTTTTTCACGGTGGACCCTATGCAAACATCTCAGATGAGATGTGAGATCTCATTTGAGAAATCATTTGAGTTTAATATCAATTTCACTCGTATGAGATTTTTTCATAGGGGAGTGTCCCAAATTATTTATTTCGCGGAGTATTTCGTAACTCGATCTCTGATTGTCTCTCTTGACTGTATTTTAGTCGTAACAGTATTTAACGATTCGAAACGATCAAATGCGAAATTGTAGGAAAGAAGAAGGGAACTAAGGGTGCCATACGTCAGTATTATCGTACGTTTTTTCGCAATCGGGCGACGAATAAAATTGTGCTGTTTCGACTGACTTCACTCTACACAAACCCCCGACGAAATGTACTCAGCCCGTGCCGTTTTTACCCTCCGCCGCGCATATTCGCCGATATTCTTTTTGATTTGCTCAAAGTGGACGAGACTGCAGCCGTTCTTTCGAATCATCCTTCAGTATTACGTGCTCGGTTTTTCGTATTCCTCGTCGTGTTTGCTTTCGCGAAATTATACACAGTCCGTCGCATTTATACCGTAAGCGAGTACTTATGATAATTATAAATACACGTATATAAATATATACATACACGAGACACCCACGCGCAAATATCTATTGCATTGTATACTTATACCTCGACCAATGCGACTTGTTTCGGAACTGCATTTTTTTACCGACACCGAGAAAAAGACCCGTTTCATTCGGTGGTTCGACTCGTAGCGGCGTTGGATTGGATTTGCTTTTTTTCTCAGTGCTTTTTTATGGAAAAATAAAGAACAAACAGACGCGCCGACACAAAAAGCAGTTGATTTTCTCGCGGCGCCAAGTCAATTTGTACGTTTTGTACGCGACGACTATTTAGCCGAGCGAAAGGTCTCCGTTGACATTCCGCCGATTTGCGAGACGAAACCAGGCGAGGGACGGTTTCACGATGCGTCTTGTTGTCCTCTCCACGTCTGAACGCGCACAACGATCCACCCGGAAGCCGGTTTTCCGAGCCCTACGCGATGTGCATTTCATGCTGACCCGCCGAATCCCGACTGTATTTTTATAGTTACTTTACCGCTCCAGAATTTTTACGGAGTTTGGAGGCTTATTGAAAAATTGGGTCTGAAAAAGTAGCGACAGAGGATTTAGTACATAGATTTGACGAAACGTTTTGTACGAGTGAAAACGTGAATTGTTAGATTGAATTTAACTCAGCTTTGCTAAATGTTTCTATTTGAATCAATGTTACGAAATGAAAGTATCATAAATTACACTTAGAAGAATGTTATATTAAAATTCTTTAGATTTGCAGTAAACTTTACCATACTTTTAGTACTGGCGATATATGAAATGTATGAAAATTGACCATACCAAATGGGAACAATTCTTAAAAGTCACAGTAATTTTCTTTAAATGTTGCGATTACTAAACAGTATTGTAAAATTTATTGTAAAAATCTAGCAAATTGTAATAGAACATTTCCCTTAGTCCAATGCTTGGTATTAATAAGCTATCAAAGGTCCCCTGAAAAACCTTTCGCGATCGCTAATTTTTCAGCATCATCAGACCCTATTCCGAATCGTTTGTCCAAACGACGACTGATGTTTTAGCTTTTAATCAAAACCCCACAAAAACGAAATGAGAAACGAAGAAAGCCAACTCGATGACTCAAGCACAAAGACTACCAAGACTTTTCGACGTGTGATACTTTTGATGTTTAAACGTGGTCAGATTGTTTCCCGATCCATCCAGCATTGTGATATTGTAATCGCGAGTGCACAGCACGACTTGGTCGATCCCGAGACAGTTGTCGTCCACGTGATCAAGACTGTAACTTTTCTACCGCGAAGGTGCCAAAAAGCCGCGGACCATCGGACCGGCCAAGCGAAATCAAAAGTTTTGCCTTGCCAACCGACTCTAGAGACTTCTCGCCCCGGGAGAAATGCACATCGTCGCTTCCCTGTTGACAATGACGATTTGATATATATCGAAATGTTTATTCACTTTTGGGAACACTACATATTAATACGTATTCAAGTCATATTTTTATCGAGATCGATGCGTTTATTTTTTACGTTTTTACATAATGATTACGTAGAAACATTAATTAAAGTTAAAATTTCGGTTCAAAAAAACGTCCTCAATCAGGATTTGAACTGGGTCCTTGAAAGGTATCATTGAGAATGAATAGTTAAGGTACTTGGCTTACAACTTGAGAACCCGAGTTCAAATCCTAATCAAGACAGATTTTTTTCACCAAAGTTTAAACAATTAACTTTTATACGTAATCTATACATAAAAATGTAATTAATAATAAACGCATCGCTTCCAAAAAAATGCATAACTTTCTAAATATGTCCCGATACGTATTAAATGTGCCTTGAATACGTTTTAATATGTAATGTTCCGAAAATTCAATGTTTGAATGTTTCAGTTCGTATCAATACATTTCAAAACTGCATTTTAACAGGGTTGTTTTTGGTTGTACATTGAGTAGACGGGCACGGGGACACGGCGCCGGGCAAACCGAGTGTTAGGATAGCGTTTGCGCGCACACTTATTTATATGATTAAAGCGTAAGTTGCGGTAGCGAGCAGTTTCAAGCGGCTGACTGTAACCGGTCAGAATGAGACAGAGTGCGGACAGAGCGAGCGCGCAAATGTCGGAGGCAGAACAGTTTGTACATAATTATATATTTAGCCATGATAGACGTTAATTGTACGAGAATAAAACCATAAATCCAGTGTCATAGTACTTTGTAATGCACTGTATACAGAATTAATTTTGTAATTCGGACGTTGCTCGAGGAGACTTCTACTTGTTTTGTTCGTTTCACCCTGATTGCCACTGTATATATAAAGGAGTTACATGAAATTTACCTCAAAGTAACTCAGCAATCTGTTATATTTACAGATCTCGTTTACATAATATTTACATAATTTATGAGATTTACAACTTGAAAAAAAAGATGAAGGTTTATAATTTTTTTAGGACTTAGAAATGTTAATTTATACTGCAATAAGATTTATGTAAATTTTAACAGGATTTATATAAATGTGGCTTTCAGGGCAGCGATGTTTATTTACTGCCGAGAGGTTGGATTGTTTATAAGTTGCCTTTTTGACCATTTTTTGTTTATTATTGGTTGATTGATTGGTTGATTGATTGATTGATTGATTGATCGAGTGATGGATTGGTTGGTTGGTTGATCGATCGAATGGTTTACTGATCATTGAACAATTGTAACGACTATTGTTTATTTGGAGGAAGTACGAATTTTATTTTGATTGTACAATGTTGTGTATACGAAAATGTTTCCGCTTGTTTGAGTTGACATGTATTGACGTTGTCCCGACGCTCGGTCGGGCGACCTTTTTACTTAATGAAATTTTTGAGAATTATATAGTCATTTCGAACTACCTATTGAACACGATTAATAAAAATTATTCGCATTACTACAGGACGTTTATTTCATCCGATGAACATTCAAATGTGGGTTTTCTTGCAACTTCTATTTAATAGATTCATTTAAGGGGAGGATCTTTTGATTTTTAATTTTTCAAACAATCGAATTTTGGTTATTTTTCTTAAATTTCATTGTCTTCTCACAAATTTCTAAACTTTGCCCACTTTTCAACCAAAATTAAAATACCCTTAATTGTTTAATTGCAAAAACAAACTGACTGATATTATTTCTTGGGACTTTTTTGTTATTAAATTATTGCTTATTTAAAGGTAATGTTAAGATAATCAACATTATTCTTGGTGTTTCATTTTTAGGAGATATTTAAAATTTCCCGCGGAACAATTTCTTGCTACATCCGCTATGATCGCTGCATCCGTTGTACGAATATAATTGAACCACGTTTTCGTCATTTTCGCCTTTGCTTTTAGGGAGAAGGAACTGAGAAAGGTGTGTATTATATTTGATATTAATATTTCACATTCAGAATTTATTTATGACATTTGGGTATTATTATTTATAACTATTAATTTTATTTTAAGTTATTTGAAACTATCAAATGCATCTTTTCTTTCAGAAGTAAAGCAAATCCAGTAAACATGAGAAAAAAGAATGTATGCAATCATGTATGTTTCCAGCCGAAAAGTTTCTTCTCAAAGAAACACATAAGAATTGTAGCTCTAAATTTGTTTGAAAGGTAATTTCACATTAGTATTATATACATACAAATATCTGTATGATTATTCGGAATTATATCATTTAAACAGAAAATCTGGATAAACCCGGATTTACAACTTTAACATTTTTTTACATTTTTCAGAATTTCATGATATTATAAAAATGCCAAAAATCGCGGCGTAAATTGTTATCGAGATCAACCAAATTTAGATAGAAACGTCTTCAGATTCAACAAGGAAATACAAGATCTGCAATGTGATTTTATATTATTAATCGCATAATATTCATGTTAAGAAGACAAATAATTGCAGAGAACATTTTTAACTGAAAATGGTATGTTTTATTGCAATAAATATTATCTGCAAATTATCAGTCCTAGTAGCTGAGAACCAATTCAAATTGAAAAGTTCTAATTGTGAAATGGACACATTACCTATTTTTACACATGAATAAATTCTATTAAATTAGAAATAATAAGGACACTTAAGAAATCAATATTTTTCCAAAAATTAATTGTAAGTAATTGTATTAAATTGTAAATCAAAATGAATTAAACTGTAACTAATTTGAAGTCTCCAGATCGATTCTTTCATCACTTTGGTATTTAATTTCATATAATTAGTAAAAGCTGAAGTCTTAAATGTATGCCATCTATTGTGCTATTTTTGAAACTCGACTTTCGACTAGTTCCCATTGAAGAATGTGTCCATTTTACAATTAAAAATTAAGAATTTTAATTTTAATTGATTTTCGGCTATTGGGGTTGTTTGAAATTATTCTTATGATGATATTATGGGAATCTCTTTGAATGATATTTGAAAACAATAACATAACTGAAAATTAGTTAAGTTAAGTTAGTGAATAATTGAAAGTAAAATTGTGTTGACTAATGAGATACAATGATTTTAGGTGTGAAAATCTGACAACTAGATATAAAGTATGGGAGGATGCTGAAACAAATGAGAAAAAAATGTAAATGTCAGTGGAAGTATATGATATATTATTGTTGTCATATAATACATTTCTATTAATGAACAATTCATCTTTTCAATGCATTTTTCTATCAACCTATATTTTTCAAACGGATATTTTCTGTTTCGGATATTTAATTTCCCACATCTATATCTAAATACTTATTTGTCATAGTTTTTCTAAACAGTTATACAAATATTTATTAGAGATAAAAATATTTTATCTCTAATAAATGAAGAGTTAATTTTTTTGTTATTAAAAAAATTCTGAGAGAATATAACTAATAAATAAAAATTTTTATTAACGCATATTCGAACGCATTGGGATCCTATGTAAGATCCTATGTAAGATCCCACGTCAATATCCTACGAAGTATTTTTGGATAGGGTTATTAATCTCGCAATTTTTCCTCGGTGATAATAATCAATTACGAAAAATCATTATTTTCGAAAATGTTTCACTAAAAATTATGATTCGTTAGCCAGATATTTTTTCAGAATTGCAGAACCTAGCCATGGTCGATTTATGATAAAATAATTATTAAAACTTTTTATATTAACAAAGTCACTAAATCCTTGACAGCAGAACATCACCTAACATGATTCTGCAAGCCTGAAGTACCGGAGTCTTTTTGATTTCCCTTGTAGAAATAAATCTCTGAAAACCGCTGACAAAAGCTATAAAAACCTCTGATAAGCCCTGAAAAATCTCTGAAAAACTCTCATAATTGGGATTGTCAGACTTTTTCAGAGAGTTTCAGAGATTTTCAGAGTTTTGTCAGAGGTTTTCAGAGCTTTAAATAAGCGTAATT